>RJWM01008933.1:0-70374 GCA_004363535.1 Dasyprocta punctata
GCTCAGCCCACCTTCGGGGACTCTATGGACCTAGCCCGGCTGGACCGCAGCACCATATTTATGACAGTGTGTGTGTGTGTGTGTGTGTGTGTGGGGATAAGAAGAAACAAATCTCCTAACTCTAGTAGATAACAACACAGTATTTACAAGTAATAAGAACAGAAGATAGTGATTTAGAATATTAGCGCATTTTTAGAGATCCTCAATTTCATTTCACAAATAGATCTTTACAAGTATATCTGCATAAAATATTCAGATCATCATTCCTGCCTAGTTCAATATAAGGGAAAAATTATATTTTCTAAGTATAAACAAAATATTTTCATTCTGCAGTTAAAAAAAAAACCCTGAGAAATATGAGGCAATCAGAAGGACATAAAGTATGATTTACACACACATACTGGTGACACTCACCATCCAGTAATTGCTAATAAATAAATTATTAAGAAAACTATTTATCTTTGCTTAAGAACAGTTAAAAAACTTTCAGAATTTATCATGTGTATCCTATCTATATACAAGCATAAGAGTTATTAGAATACCTCCATAGCCTGGGCTAAGCGCTCTTCAAGTGCCATGTAGGTGAGGAACTGAGGATCCACGTAAGAAATAGCTTCAGCTACTCCAAGTCCATCTGCAAAGCCATCAAATAGGCTGCAAAACAAAAACAAACAAAAAATCTGTTAACTGTAATTCGGGAAATCTTAATAGTAAGGAGATAAATATATTAACATACTGATAAATTACCAAATATCTGGCAAGCAGAAATACCTTAAAATATTTTAATGTATTGTTTAAGAAGCATACCACTGCTTCTCCAACAGGCTGCCATATTAACTGTACAACACATCTGTAGGAAATTTTTCTTTTTGTGCTTCAAGGTCTAACTCTAAAGACTGCATAAAGATAATTCCTTCCTATATTTTCTTTTCTGTTTACTTCAATTTCCAATGAGTGTAGGTGATAATATGGAAAAGAAAAATAACTATACGTATATTAATTCTATCATTAATCAAGACTTCTTTTATCCTCTCACTCTGTACTGCTTAATAGTTTTAAGTTTAAAAATATTTTTTTTCCTTAAGCATTTCTAATTAATCTCTCCTCTTGAACTCTGCTAAGAATTAGCCCTCTTCCAATATTATACAGGTTGAAAATTATTTCACTTACTTTTTTCCCCTAAAGAACAATAAGCCCCAAAGAAAAACGCATTTCTCTGTGATATGTACCCTTAGTCATATAGATTTCTCCTTTTTCTCTAGTTCTAGAAATACTAAATATTTGAAAATCTGGAAACCATATGTATGTCCAAGGCCCTCTTCTGATCTTGCTCCCTCAAAAACTACATGTAATCCCATTTCTTCAATTATCCACTTCGCAGGTAAATCCTCAATGTTTACCTATTTCCAAACTCTTCCTAGAGTGCTTGATCTACTTTCTAGTTGCCTATGAGGCACTTTTAGTGGATGTATTCCAATAATCTCATAAATCCTAGATTTCTAAAACAGTTTATTTTGTTTAAAAGGTGAACTTCTGTTGATTTCATACCTTATCAGAATTTGATTATACTCAGACACACCTACACCTACACAAACTAGCTCAAAAATAGTGCTGACATTAATCCATGTACATCATTAAAATTACAAATAAAGTGCAAAAAAGAGACACAAGAAGTGATTATGAATATGTTATTCTTAGTAGCATTTGTAAACCAACAAACAATACATGGCATAAAAGAACATTCTCATACAATCATAGGTTTTAGAATTAACACTAACAGCAAGAATTACTGAATCTACCCACTCTTGTGATATTTCAACACCTTCCTCTAACAGGGAGATGTGATGTAAAGAGGAAGAGTCCTGGAGTCAGCTAGTTAAATAACTTGGAGTTCACTTGAAAACAATTATTTAATAGTAACTGTCTCTTTACAAAACAAATTAAGTGAGAAGATGTACACAGTGCTTGCCACAGAGAGTACCACTGTAAATATTTGAGTGGAAATAGCAGAAATATTACCTCCATGCAGATGATACACTATTTTTAAGGTGGTGAGTGCCAGTATGGGAAGGTACAGTATAAAACTTATGGAAAGTAACATTCCTACTAATAACTTTTACTTTTTTAATGTGTTTTCTGCCTGAAGTACACAAACTATGTCTACTTTCTCCCTGAAGAAAACCTTTCAAATGAATGCTAGAGGACTCTTTTCTCTTAAAAACTAAAATAAGCCACCAAAAGGCTCACTTATATACCTAAGCAATGCCAAAGTCTGACTTTGTAAACAAGAACTGCTATTGTCTGCCATTGGCTTTTCTTTTTAATTGTTAAAATGACATGCCATTTCAATATGAACAGGGAATCATGTTTTTACTTTACTGACCTTCAGCCACTGACATGTAAATGAACATAGTACCACACAAGCAGATAGTAAAGTATAGTATTGGTATATTTTGATTCAAAAGAGCAAACTTCAACAGTTTTGTTTTAGAGATCATTGTTAAAATGATTTCCATATGTAAAATAAACTACTCTGAATTTGAAGTTCTGTAAATTTTGGGACCATCAGTAATCTCTCCAAAGCTTTAACATAACAGCCATATTCAGACAGATCATCAGTGAATTAGAACTTGCAGTAAAATTTTCCTAACAAGTTAAAATTATATTCAATAAAGACATACTATTCCTTCACATTTTTATGTGGGACCACCATTTCCAAAGTTATTTGGAAATCTGTAACAAATCCTAAAAAATACCACATATTTCAGTAATGTTAACTCTATTAATCTGTCCTAAAGGAATAAACAGAAGTACAGAACAAGTTAAATGGGGAAATGGTTCACTGCATTATATCAATGGGTAAATAATCACTGAATCTTAGGATAGCCATGGAATGGAGCCATCTCCATGATGAAGGTGTGAGAAGTTATTTTTAGAATGTTAAAAATGTGCAACAGAAAAAATTCCCTCATCTCTTCATGTGCTGCCAAAGCGAGCACAAAATTCAAATCATCTCTAAACACTTAAAAATGATACTCAATATTAGACACTTTCATCTACTGCACACTTTGAGGAATTATTCTGCAAAATGGAGACAGAATTAAGAAGTAGAGTAGGAAGTTAATGGGAAGACACTGAGAAGACAAGAAGCTTCAAGGTCAATAAAGATTAGACAAGGTAAAATCACTGATTCTTCAGAACATCTGGAAAGTCAGAAAGTACCTTCTGGAGAACAAGAATGTTTAAGATGAACTCACAAACTGCATGGCTTCTTCTACCCTACTTCCACTTCCACAAAATGAGTGATAAAGGTCTGCCCTGCACCCATGCTCCCTACCCACCAACCACACTTGTGCCTCTTTGGGAATAAGAACAGGAAAGATAAGAAGGATCTTGAGGAGATGTTGAGTTTCTCATCTAGAAAAATCTGAAGAAGTTAAAAAATTATCTAATATATGCAGAAAGAGAAACTGACAACACAAAGGAGGTCCTTGAAACAAGTTTTAGAAACATACGGAGATACTTGAAAAAAAAAATACTCAAATGCATTTTATTTTTCTAAATTTTCTGTAATGGAATTGAACTGGAAGAAAAGACAAATTCTTAAAATGTATCTGTGCAGAGAAGAAAACAGGTAAATACACCGAACTAATTTTCCCCAGAAAAAGTAACAAAAAGAGAGCAAAAAGAATCTTTTCTAAATTTCAAGAATTTGCTGCTTCCAATGAACTACTGCACACTTGAAAGGTAAGCCAAACCTGATAAAATAAATGGTTAAATTTTAAGCATCACATCATAAAAAGTAACATTACTATAGTACACTTCATTTACATGCATTTTATTTAGAGCACAGCATTCTTTGTCAGCATAAAGTAAATTTAATATTTTTAACATCTCCAGAAAATGTAGTTTTATCTTTCATATTTTATATACAGAGAAGGAAATTTATATTCTTAAATTCTGATTCAATCACAGGTTTTTAAATGATTTAGTATTTGTTCAGAACCTGTTTTTCCAAAAATATGTCAAGGGTTACAGAGCACATAAAATATCATCAAAAGTCAGAAAAATAAAAGTCCTCCAAGGGAGATAAAAGTCAAATAGACTACTCTGGTTAGAAGAAAAGAGTCTATGAAGAAAGTGTATAATGAGAACGTGGAAAAAGGCTAACACGGACATCAGGATACCCCTTATCTATCAGATTTAATTCATGTAATTTAGAATCATGAATCAATTCTGCTCAATGAGCAATAGGCATGGTAAGAACACTGCACTACGCACCTCCAGTCCACATCCAAGTCTTCACTCACACTGGAGTCATCCTCAAGGTTGTTGTTACCATCCAACATGAAAGCTTCTGGCTGCGCAAATTCATTGGCGGGCTCATTTCCCTCATCACTGCTGCTTTCATTGACTTCACTGTACTGCAGCCAAGGAATCTCTCCCTCTTCCAAGGATGTCTGTTCCCTAATAAAATATTTAAAGGATGAAAAAATATTTAAAACCCCACCATAACATTATTTTTTTAAAGAATTCTACTTAGTGCAATTAGACTCCATATTCTTTGAGTACTAAATTATTGGTTCCTTCATGATTTCAAACTTAATTGCAAAATTACTTTAAAAGGAAGTAAATTTGTTATGGGATCATACGTGTCTAGAAATAGTTCCTACACAGGAACATACTCATTTGATTTACATAATTATCTATGCTCCTTTATTTCCTTTGGTTTGGAGGACAAAAATAAGAGAAATCCATCTTAGACTACTAGTGTTTTTAAACCCTTCTTGTGAGTTAAAATAAAACTCAAATTCTTCAAACGAACCACGAATTCCATACAAGCCATGCTTCCACCTCAGCTCACTTCTCCAGCAACACCTCTCATCACGCTTGTCCCTGTCTACTATGCTCCCAACTCTTCTGTGTCCCCTCGAAATACATGGAGATTATTTCTACCCTGGGGGCATTTCTACACCTGCAAAAAAAATTGGTTTTTGTTTACAAGATTTTTACAGTTACTCCCTTCTTGATATTCAGGTCAGATTACATGACATCTCCTCAGACAGGCCTCTCTTACCACTCAGTTTAAGTCAGTTACTGGCTACCATATCACTCTGCTTATTTAAATGTTATTATTGAATTTTACTTAATATTTTATTTGTTTACTGTCATTCTATTACATTAGAATATTAAGTTCACAGAAACAGAAAGAGACAAATCAGTAATTCAGACCAAGAAATTAAAAAGATAAATGAAATATTAAAAACAGGAGAAAAAAGATGCCAATTAATTATATTGGGACAATATTAGGGGAGGGAAGTTAAATCCCTATGTCACTATTTGCTGTTATGTAAGTTTGCTGTACTTTTCTGGAATGCAAGTGTATGTGTAAGCCAACACCTCAACCGTTAGACTAATACAAGTACTAGGATAATCATGAGACAAAACTTTGCAAAAATTTCATGTCATTCTGTCACTCTAAACACAATGATAAACCTTGAAGCCACAGAGTAATTGGTAAACTTCACAATATACACTTTAAAGAAAATAGTCAAAGCACTAAAATTCTGGACACCATGCTTAAATTGAGAGAAATTATAAAACACGAGACATAAAAGGAATGTAATAGAAATGTCAACAGTAAAAGCAAAGGAAAAAGGAAAAGATTAACCCAAGTTGACAGGAGCAAAGGATATTAATTAGCTGGTAGAAAAGGAAATGTAAATAGTTTTTACATACATGAAGAGATGATCCACCTCATGTATAAGCTACATGCAAACTTTGAACAACAATAAAATATTTTTTCAATGATGGGTAAAACAAAAAATTCTGATACTACACTGTGTTGATAAAGAACTGAAGAAAGGCAATTGGTATAGTGTGGGGAAGAAAGTAACTGATACAACTTCTTTGTAAAGAAACATGGCGATAGCTATAAAGTGTGTATGTATGTCCAGTGACCTAGTAGTTTTGCTTCTAGATACGTCTAACAAAGTACGTATAATATTTTCTTTGCAGCACTGTGTATAGTAGACAAAACCAAAAAAATTTACATGACCACCAAAGGTAATTCATCTAGCACATTATACCATGTAGATTTTTTTTCTACGTAGATTTTTTAAAATGAGGAAATCTATATGCACAGATTATTATTAAAAAACAATTATTAAAAAACAGATCTACAAATACAAAAACAAAAGTAAGGTATTCATAGTGTATCTATATAACATGCCACCCACACACAAAAAATGAAAAATGTGTATAAATATTTTTACATGTAGAGAATATCTTTGGTGGCTCACAAAGGAAATTGGTTACAATAATTTATTCTCTTCAGAAGATCTGAATTTTACTTTGATCAGGATTAAGAAAATCTCTCTTCTTAAAATGTAACTTTACCTGTATAACAAGAGAAATTAACCAAAAATAGTTGCCCCAAGAACACGCTGCTAGCAATTTATTAAATATTTCCAAAGGACAAAACCTGTATCATTAAAAGGTGTAGTTGCATTTACTTCTACTAGTATTTAAGAAATCATCCCTTTAATTAATGTAAACTACAACAGTGAAATGAGTAGATATGTAGGTCATGTGTTCAATTATTATGGAGTCATATGGTTGTTTGTATATTAAGCCTAACTAAAGTTAAGCTAACAGATGTTTAATAAACATTTAACAAACGTTGAAAATCTTGCAAGTTTTCTTTTTTCCTTTGGTCAAAGTTATATAGTAGTACTTGGACAACTCACAATTTTGAAACTGTATTAACTTATTTTTTATTCTCTCTGCTCCACCCCAGATAACAGTTCTTCTCTGCTAGATTTAATTAGCCATAAGAATTATGCATTTAAATTTGTGTATTCACTTACTCCGAAAAACTACATCACTCTACATCATTCTGAATGCAAAATACATCAACTGGAGACTTGCATATCTACATGTATCTTAGTCATGTAAAAACTACCACATTAAAATAGTTAGAAAACTATTAAAAACTGTTAGAAAACAAAATCTAAGTTAAATAATACATTTATATAAAATGTCTATAATATGTAGATAATGTCTATATAATATATACAAACTATGTATAAATTTGTATATATTCACAGATTCACCAAAACGAGGTTGCTAGTTCTAACACAAAACTTAAACAGGAAAAATAGGAGTAAAACTGTAATTTAGCAGTATGGTAAGAAAGGTAAAACTGGGCTTCTTAAATTACCAACTTTCTAGATTGCAAAGAACTGAACAGAAGACCTAAGAATTTATATACCTTTTACAATACAAAAGAAAGTTAATATTAGAGCAAAGTCTTGGTAAGATTCAATTTTGGTTCTACTCTTCAGAGATACAACAATATATATATATTTCAGCTTTAAGAGTAGCTCTAATTAGAATTCTATTTATACTTGTTGAAAATTTAACTTTGAAGAGCAAAGAACATCATACAATTAGCCCTCTGTACCTTTAGGTTCTACATCTAAAGGTTCAACCAAACTTAGATTATAAACACTTGGAAAAAAACACTGGCCTGAACATGTACACTTTTTTCTTTGTCATTATTCCCTAAATGATAAATGTAACAACTACTTACAGAGCATTTACATTGTGTGAGATATTATAAATAATCTAGAGATGACTGAAACTATATAGGAAAATAGGTATGGTTTGTATGCAAATACTACACTATTTTATTTAAGAGACTTGAGGATAAACAGACTCTGAGGTCAACGGAGTTCCAGAAGCCACCCCTGACAGATAACTGAGGAACTGGTGTACACAAAAGAGAAGCAGAAATACTCACAAGTGAGAATCAATGCATTTTAAATGCTGTATATTGAAATAGTATCTCTTTATCTAAACCCGTCAATGCTTACATAATTTCCAATTGCAAACTAACACTGCATAATAACAAGTTTTTAAGACTAGGCATTTAGTATGGCCAGTATAGTAAAATCAGAGAAATGAACACAGCAAAAGTCTGTTCATACTGTTGAAGTTTTACGATGTAACATATAAAGACAGTATATGTTTTCCTTTTGCGTAACATAATTAGCTACGATGCAAAATTAAACTCACATGCAATAAAATTATAAGATCGAATTTACAAATTCTAAATAACAGATTTATTTCACACCTAACTGCATCGGTCACACTGTGCTGTAACTCACATGGTGACTCCGTTTCCTCCAGTGCATTGGGTGCCTCTAAATTAGGGTTCCCAGTGCTGTGACTCACCACTGCAGCCTCACTCTCTCTTGCACAGCTTCATACTTAATGGCTGTTCTCTAAACACGTGTTGCAAATGTTACTAATAAATGCTTGAAAAATAGGTTTCAAAATACAAGTTAATGAGCAAGCCTGGTTAAGTCCTTGGAAAAATTTGTTATTTCCAATATAATTCCAACAAAAAAAAAACTTGACATTCAGTTTTTTCTATTAAGAGATATCAAAATGATTCAGTTTCTCTGTGTTTCAGATATATAATATAAAACTCAAATTTAGTGGTAAAAATAATTCAGCATAAGAAATAAGTATTAATTTACAGGTTCTTTAAACGCAACAAAACTACAATAAATAATTCTGAATCTAAATACTGTGTAACATGTTACTAATACCTATACAAGCAATTCATGGCTACGTATTTTGCTTACACTTTTGGTTCTGTCTTTAATGGTTCATTCTAACAGTCGCAGAAACAGAAAGTAAGTGGGATATGGTATATGGTTATTAACATGCTACTTACAGTACAAACAAATTCTTAACTATTTAACCAAAAATTTAGCATGCTAGAAGAGTAGTACTGTGCCAGGCCACAGTTGGCTTGACAGCAGTATTTAAAAAAGGAGTTTTGCCCTTAAAAAAAATAAAAGACTGCTGGGAAAGGATGAGAAGTGCTAGATTAATGGGCACAAAGAAACAGGAGTAAGAAGTTGTGCTACTGTTCAGCAAGTTGAGTATAAATAATAATTACATTCTGTATATTTCAAAAGGGTAAAAGAGTCTTGATTATTTCCACCAAAAATAAATGGTGTTTGAGGAGGCAGATGTGTTTAACCTGATTTAAGCATTTTACAATTTATAAATTTATCAAAATATCACACAGCACCATATTAATATGTATCATTTTTATGTTTTTATGTACGTTAAAAATAAACTTAATTAAAAAGAAAGGCCTGTGCCTATTTCATATCGTCTCATTTCACTATGTACTGGACACTATCTTCTCTGCAAGGCCACATGGTGGATAGGATGAGCAAGACTGAGGGACAGAAAGGGGACAAGGAATGGTTTCCAGGGGAGAAGGCAGTTCGAAGCAGATGGTGGCAACAGTTCTGCCACTGTAATGAGCTGCCGCAGTGATGAATGAAAGAGCTGGAGAGAAAAGGAGCACCGGTGGGGACGAAGGGTTGTTCCTACAGAGCAGCAGCAATCCTGGAATGATCTGAGCATGCCCCCGAAGTTCAAGTTTTGGTATCTCAACCCACAAATTCATTTGACAATGGTTTTGAAGGTGAGGTCTTAGGAGGCAATCAGGACTAGACAAAAATCAAGAGACAAGGCCTCCACAATGCCAATGGTGACTATAATAATAGCTTGTGCTATCTTGCTATGACGTCCTTGCCACTCTGTGATGTACCATGAAAGTCCTCTCCAGATGCCAAGGTGCTCTTGGACTTCCCCGCCTCCAACACTAGGAGCCAAATAACTAACTATTCTTCATGAATTAAACAAAATTCTGAACAGGATCAAAAATGTCTTTCATTAGTGTAGCTAACAGCAGGAAAAATATCACCACAGCAATGTATGATTATTAGGTATAAATGCCTCAAAAAAACTTCAAATATATTTAAAGCAAACTGCTGTTCTTCCATATATATATACCACCAAAAAATGTATACACACTTCAGGACAAGAAAAGCAGTATAATGTTTTTTCAACAGACAGTGTTACCCTTGTAGGGGGACCCTAGAGAATGTCGTGTATCACAAAATACCCACTACACTGCCAGCCCTTAGAGAAGAAACTGAAAAATGCATGTATAGCAATCTCAATGATGAAGGCTACCCAAGGATCAGTTCACCCTACTAATAAATGGCTGGAAGCTAATAATGGCCACCACTTTGAGCACTTCTTGCAATTATAGAGACCAAAGATTACTCATGTAATAATCTCATGATATCTAAATAAATTTAATATTAAAATATTTACACAAGTTTTTCTTTTCCGGAAGTAACTGTGTATACACTTCTCTCTCTCACACACACTCTCTCCATATAAATACAGTTTGCTTTTCTGAGACAGGGTCTTACTATGTAGTCCAGGCTGTCCTCGAACTCAGTAAGTATCCTACACCGCCCAGCCTTTAACTTGTGGTGCTCCTCCTGCCTCAGTCCCTCAAGTGCTAGGATAACAAGTGTGATCACTAAGCCCAGCTTCTTCCCTTTTAATCTTTTTGTCTTTTATTATTTTCCCAGTATGCCATGCTTAAGACCTCTACTACAATGGTTATACAGACAGTGCCACTAAGCATTCTTTTCTTAATTCACAATTTAAATTGAAGGGGAGACAATTTTTTAATGCTTCCTTACTGAGAGTGAGTGTTTTCTACTGTTGCAGATATCCTTGGTCAAAGAGATACCACTCTAATCCTAGCTTCTGAGTTACCATACAGGTAGGGTGCTAAGTATTACTAATTTTTTTTTCCTGGGCATCTAGTCTGTAATAATGGATTTTCTTCTATATTCTGCAAATATGGCAAACGATAGTTAGACTGAAATTACCCTTGCAGCTCTGGAATAAACTGAAACGGGTATTTGTTTTTTAATCTTTTAAAACATGTACTTTAAATTCAGGTTTCCAGTACTTTCTTTAAAATTTTAATACCTATTTTAGTGAATGAAATAGGCTTATAATTTTCTTCACATACACTTTTGGTAACAGAACTACACTGGACTTACAGAATGAGTTGGGGGAGTAATTCTTTTTTCTATTCCCTGGAAGAATGTATGTTAAGAATGGAATGATGTGATCCTTAAAAGTGTAGTTTAGAACAACAGGTCAAAAACCATCTAGACTGTTTTCATCATGCAAAGATTTCATATTTGTAATAATTGTAATATTATTCAGATTTCTTTTTTTCTGAATAAATTTTAGTAAAATTTGTTTTTCTAAGACTTTGTCAATATCATCTATGTTTCAGTCGCACCACTTTCATCAAACTTTCTTTAATATTTGTTTTTAGCTTTCCCTTTGCCTACAAAGTTCTTCTTTAACTATTCTTACATTTCTGATCTCAGCTTAAAAGTCATTTCCTTAATTGTTTAAACACTATATGGAGATGTACCACCAATTCCCCAAGATGAATGAAATTATTATGTATCATAGACATATACTAATTTAAAAAAAGAAACTAGCTGGGCGTGGTGGTGCATGCCTGTAATTCCAACACTTTGGAGCTGAAGAAGGAGGATCACTCCAACTTTGAGGCCAGTCTGGGCTACACAGTGGATAGTCTAAACTACACAGCAAGATCTTGTCTCAAAAAAAAGTCAAAAACCAAACAAACAAAACAACAAAAAAGACCCTAAAACAAAAGTCATTTCTTGAGCCAACCTCCCTGACTACTCTAATCAGTTCCCCAACAGGTACCTTTTATCACATTACTGCTTTACTCTCTTGGCAGTAAACATTATAGCCTGTAAATTACAGTGTTCGAATATTGTTTACTATCTGTCTCTTCTATCTAGATTTTCCTTTTATGTGCAAATAGTGCTTTTATTGATCAAATCTTATTAAAATATTATTGTATAAACAGAGTTCATAACAATGTAGTATGGCATTTACAAAATACGTAAAAAAACCAGGTTTCATACTACCAGTAGAACAAAAGATGGGAACAGGAAAACAGAAACATTCAATATTTCTTTTTTTTTTTTGCAGCACCAGGGATCAAACTCACAACCTCATACCTGCCAGACAGGCGCTTAAGCCACTGAGCCAAACTCCCAGTCCTAGTTTTTTTTTTTTTTTTTTTTTTTTTTTTTTTTTTTTTTTTTTTTTTTGAGGCAGGGTTGCAGTATGTAGCTCAGGCAAGCCTTGCGCTTGCATTGTAGCCCAAGCCAGCCTCAAACTCACAACGCTCCTCCTACCTCAGCCTCCCGAGTGCTGGGATTAAAGATGTGCGCCACCACGCCTGGCAATATTTCTTATACTGTACTGGAAATGGTGTGATATCCTCTAAAGGAAGATTATGATGAGTTACAGATATATACTGAAGATAAATACCACTGACATAAAATAAAAAGTTCTGGTGAAGAAGGTCTGCCTCAATATTCCCATCAGCTTGAGTCAATTTTTTGACTGTAAACTCCTACCTCTGCTTTTCTGAATATTCAGTTTACAAACCTGATAATCATAATTTTTTTCTTCTTTGTTTGTATGTGTTTGCAGTACATTCAGTTTTAGATTTTCTTACAGAATTAATCTCTAGCTGGAAATCTATATAGTTTGAAAAGTACAAATTTTAATTTTATCCAGAATGAGTATCTTTCTATAAGAAAACATAACTTACCCAAACAAATCTCATGAGAGATTAAAAGAACCAACCACTTGTCATAAGAAAAAGGAAAAGGGCTACGGATTTAGCTCAGTGGCCTAAGGAGCTGCCTGGCAGGTGCAAGGTTGTGAGTTCGATCCCTGGTACCAAAAATAAATAAATAAATAAGGAAAAATTATAAAAAATATATTTCCCCAGAAAATGAATGGAACTGGAGAACATCTTAAGCAGAACAAGCCAGTCTCAGCTAAATACTGCATGTTTTCTCTAATTTGAGCAATCTAAAGTAAATAAAATAAAGCGAAGATGAAAGATAACTAGAAGGTAGATTTTTAGAGATGGAGAATGAGAAGAGAGGGAGAGGAAAACAAGGGAGAGAGGGATAATGAGGACGTAAATAATAAAAATGTTACAAGCATGCATTAATATAACAACAGAAACCTCATTATTCTATATTACCAAATATGTGCTAATAAAAAGATATTCTTCACCAAATCTAGAGAGCTTCACAAATACTACCAACCTTCAAAGAAATAAATAAGCTATTTAAACAACAGATAAAGAAGATACAAAAAAAGCAAACTTTAAGCAAAGAAATAATAGCAAAAAAAAAATCTAACATTAAATCATGACCATATGACCACGCTACGTTTATTTCAAAAAGCAAGGTAACTGAATATTAGCAAATCTAACAACAGAATAATTCCTCATGATGATCAGCCAAAACTGAAAAATCATTAGAATCACTTCCACTGATGCTGAAAAGACTTTAATAAATGGAACAAACATTCTTGCTAGAAACCCATAAAACAATAAAAGGTGGTATCTTTAGTGTGATTTTAAAAAGAATCTGTGTATGTGTGTATGTATAAAATCAACCTAAAAGCCAGAATCATTCTCCCCACAGTGGAAATACTAGAACAAGGGTTGGCAAACCACGGGCCACAGGTTATTTTCAGCTTGTCATCATTTTTGTTTAAACAATCTGCACCCATTTCACCTACTGCCTATGACTACTTTAATACTACAAACAGCTGAGAAGCGACAACAAAGACTGGCACACAAAGAAGAAAAATATTTTTTTTTATCTGGCTTTTCACAATACAAATTTGACAACCCTCAGACTGGTAACATTCCCATTAAAATTAGGAGTATCGAGGATGTTTACCATCAATCACTGATGTTCTGGAGATGCTATCCACTGCACTATGTAAGAACATTCCAACTTCAATTTCTGCAACTTAGTGCTTCTATTTCTGTGAGTGATCTCCCTTTTGCAAATGATGCTCATTCTCTTTGGCCATTAGATAGCAATGGCAACTGTAGTTTACTCATTCCTAACATAAACAAATGATCTTTTAAATGCCCAAATTTTCTCTATAAAGCAAAGTGAAAGCGAACATTACAACTCCAAACACGATAATGATCTAGCTGGTATTTTAATTGTTCTTTTAAAAATATCAAAGGCAGTATAAAAATATCAGTACAGTCTACTGATCCCACATGAGGTTTACATATGCAGTTAACTGTATACCAAACATTTGTATGTGACGCATACATACTATTCTTACATGATACAGATAAAAATAAATCTCACTGTTAAAACATACCCTTCCTGTAGAGATAATTCTTGGTTTTCTTCTTCGGGGCCACTGCTATCACTCTGTAGCTCAGGTTCATTCTCATCTTTTCCTGGCAGAGTCTCCCAGCTTTCATCACTTGAGGACTGATCTTTTTCTGTACCAGAAAATCGATGAGGCAAAGAAGCAGACCACTCCCCGTCACTACATTCTGAACTATAAATGAGAACAGAAATAAAGCAAATTATTCTTATATGTTCAGTTATTTTTACCTTTTAGAAGTACAGATAAGGCATTACAGTAGAGAGGGGACTATAGATGCCACATACGTTTAGTCAAGTGCTATTTTAATTTTTTGATATTAAAACATACAGAAATAAACAGACTGTGCAGAATGTAACTCAAATGAATATGGAATACAGCAAGCTATGAAATCTATCATTTTATTTTTTCTTCCACTGAAATACATTTTCCATGGTACCTAGATATTGACTTGACATTTCTAAATAAAAATTTAAACACAATCTGCTAATCATAAACGGCATAACAGGTTTATTTCTCAACTGACTTGACAAATAACTCTCTAGTCATATAGTGACAATGATGTGTATTCTATGAAAAGATTTTCAATAGTACCAGGTAGTAAAACTGTTTTCTTCTTCCTTTTAAACGCATATGCATGGACACACACACACACACACACACACACACACACACTTTTAACAGGAAGGATATTCAAATTTATAAAAATGACCACTGAAAAATCTTT
Source organism: Dasyprocta punctata (assembly GCA_004363535.1). NCBI lineage: Eukaryota > Metazoa > Chordata > Mammalia > Rodentia > Dasyproctidae > Dasyprocta > Dasyprocta punctata. Next base: position 14,909 of record RJWM01008933.1, read on the forward strand.
ACTGAAACCTTTAGGTAAGACTATAAAAAAATGAATTTCAGCTCAATGGAAAATAAAGAATAAGGAAATGATATAAGGAAACAGAAGGTACTATAAACAGGATTAATAAAAGAACTTTGGAAGAGTACTTTTGATTACATTTCATTTCGGCTAACCTGGTTATAGTTTACTTAAGTTTTAAAGACTTAGTCATTATCCTTGGAAGGCTAAAGTATTACCGATCAATACTGAAAATGAGACTTAAATGTGTTTTCCAACATTCGAGTCAAGAATTCCCTTAAAAATTTCCATTTCCCACTTAACTTTTGGACAATCAAAAGGAACAAATTTGAGTTTGTATTTTGGGAAAGAAATGATAAGTGGTAGAAAGCTACATTTTTTGATAATGACATTATGTTATAAATATCTAGGTTCCTTTTACAGACAGATCAAGAGATCAAGATGCTATTAACAAAGCACTAATCTCAGCTCCAAGAGGTTTATTAAAAGCAATAAAATAAAACCAACTCCCAATTTTCAGTAAATGAAGAACAGCAGGGCACAAACATACTGGATAGGAGAGGCAGCAACTAAAATGTGTTCTTCCAGTTGGGTATGAGACAAAATCGCATGTACTGCATAAAATTTTCAATGACCCAAAGAATAATCGAATATTGAGTAAACCATTTCCAGACTTACATAACTATCAAAATCTAAGACAGGAAATAGTTTAAAGGTGTTTATTAAACTAAGTTTCCTTCACTATGAAGCTTTGCGAAGTCATACTAGCTCCAATTCTGGTATGTCTTTAACAATTAGATTAATATATTTATATGAATTTGTGATAATTTTTAACTTACACAGAAGTCCCCTTTTTAAACATTTAATTCACAGTGTGACCCTGCTGAGGAAAATAACACACAAAATCTGTTTTTCCAGATTAATGAAATAAATGATGGAATACCTACCTGTAAAAGCCAATACAAAAAGAATGTCTATAATCAACAGTCAATATATTTTAAGAAGCCTCTGTCAAGGATCGGCAAATTATAGCCTTTGGGTCAAACCAGGTCTTACTGCCTTTTTCTTAAACTGTGAACTACAAACAGTATTTTTTTTATGTTAATCTTTGATTTTGCCTCTGAGTAAGCAAAGCCTAAAGTATTTATCAGTATAGTTTTAAAAAGTTTCCAGATGAACTGTCCGTTGAACACTTAAGATTTTCACCCTCCTTTCAAAAGTCATATTTTTATTATAAAATACCCATCTCAAATTTTCTATTATCTTTCATTCTTCTCTAATTCCCCAAGTTTAAGTCTTTTCTCATTTTGCATTTTTTCTGCACAACACTTTTATCCTAATTCCTTTTTGTCCATTCTACTAAAAATGCTAGTTTAAGTTCTTTCCTCCAAAGCTAGACTTATAGTCAATTATTAGTTGATCTACCTAATCCCTGAGCTCACTTTAAATAATGCATTTAGAATATCACCATCATTTCAATTTATATTAAATGGGTTGTTCAGAGTATTACCCTAGAAACTTTTAGCAGGCATTTTTCCTAAGCAGTATCTCATAAATTTAAAACATGTGCCCAGCACCTTCATAATTTTTATTACATTTGCATATTAACTCTATGTCCTAAGGTATAATAGGTAATAACACAGGCTCTGGAGTTAGCATGCTTGAACTGAATGCACACCTACTATGTGTGAAAAAGCTCTCTCTTTCTAGCCTCGTGTATCAGCTGAATATAATAATACTATCCAATAGGTTATAAGGCTCATCTGAAGAATGAATGAGTTAATATTTATCACTTGAAGAGTGTCTGGAAAATAACACAATCACTAATGGCTATTAGCAAATCATTTCTTTAACAACATTTTTTTTACTCAGAAATACTTGGTGACTCATACGTAATATCCTTTAAGCTCAGGTGTGAAGTACTAAGTACATTTTAAGATTCTGGACAAAAATCCCTTTAAAAATTTCCATTTTCCACTTAACTTCTGGACAATCAAAAATAACAAATTTGAGTTTGTATTTTGTGAAAGAAATGATAAGTGGTAGAAAGCTACATTTAATAAGTAAGTAAGTAATAATTATTTGCTTAGTAAATAAGTGACAACAACACTTGTCTGTGTACCAGTTAAATTTCTCTGAACACTAATGATGCTATTTTCCACAACTAATCCTTTCCTCACTAAGAAAGTCTTTACAATTCATCTTTTTTCCTCTTTTAGGACTAGGTCAGACCTCACTTCTTTCAAGATGCTCCTGTATGCTATCACTTTTGTTTTTCAATTATTTCACAGAATGGACCTCTTGCTTATTCAGTCCAATTCACTATAGTACAGCTGCTTCTTTAACAGTATACTTTTCATGTGTTAAATAAGATTTTTGGAGGCCACAGATTTAAACTGAGAAGTTGAACTGTACTCAATCAAATCAGCGCAGTACTGTATGTATTTTAAGTATAGTGAGTTTTGATTGGCTGCAAGACAATTACATTAACTAAACTGTGACCATCTGATGGACTAAGCTAGATCCAATTAAATTTCTTCTATGCTACCATCTTCATCTTCCTGAATGCTGTCTGACCATGTGTGGCAGAATTTCTCAGACCATGTTCTGTTTGGGAGCTGCTGATTCAGGAATTATTTCTGCTTTGTTTTGCTCAAATAAACTCAACCAAATACAACTGGTATATGGAATTTTCCTTTTTATGTAGTGCAAAATCACAGTTTAGTAATATACCAGTAATTTCCAAGGAGTTTGAATAGTGAGTGAAGTGCTTATAAGTTCTTGGAAGGTACTAAAGACTGCATAATTATGTGAATTTAAGTACGGAACATTTAGTTCTCTACAGTTGGTATGAAAAAGGCCACCAATGAACACTTTCAACTATGTTCCCAAAATCATTCTGTATTCTTAGATAAGTGATAGAAATTAATATATGAACAATTTCTACTTCATTGTGAGCATCATTACCTATGACAGTTTCGAACACAGCACTACTTTGTAGCTTTCAAATTCTGAACTGGCTTAAAGGGTTAGGCAGAGAAGACCATGCAACTAGATTAAGATTTTCCTACGTTTAAAAAAATCAAGCAAAAACAAACCACGAGCAATTTCTTTACTGAAAAAACAAAGTCCTATACTTAGTATCAGGTGAATATTGCACCCACAGCTAATGTTTTCTTACTAGTGGCGGTAGAACACTGTATTGGTAAGAGTTAGCTTGTAGCCAGAAAGATTTGATTCGACTCTTACTATTGATGAAGACTTATGCAATTAACTTTCCTAAGGTCATTTTTCATCATTTGTAAAATGAGTTCTTTTTTTTTTTTTTTTTGGGTGCTGGGACTCAAACCGTTGTGCACATGAGGCAAATGCTCTACCACCCACTCACATCTCCAGCCCAAAATTTGCCTTTCAAGTCTATGATGGCGTTTAGATACACACTGCAGACAAAATACTTGGGACAACTTGTGGAAAATGGTGAGTAATTTCAAAAGGCAATGGTTACTTGTTTAATGATACAACCTGTTTAGAAATTTCAGAGGATTTTCTACCAGTACCACTATTTCCTCCTTTTCTTACCACAGAAAACCTACTCTACATCTTCTGATTTGTCTTTTACGACAGTATTAGCCTCCTGGTCACACAACTTTTGTCTTTTTTTACACTGAAGATCAGCAAATTATACTGTGGCCCATTAGTCAATTAAGCCACCTGTCTGTTTTTTAATAATTTAGAAAATGAGACTCTTTTTACATGTTTAATGGTTATATTGTAAATTGTCATATACATTCCCACATAGTATCTCTTATCTTTTGGGTCCCCAAATCTAAAATATTTACTATGTGACTACCCTTTAGGAACAAGTTTGCAGACCTCTGGGATCCCAGGAAGAGATAGCAAAAAAATAAGTTCACATAGGCCAATGCAAGAAAAACAGTGAAGGAAAAGATGACTAAGCAACCTGAATACTAGCAGAGAAATCAAGGGAAATAAACAGGTATTGAGAAAAGATGAAACAATGTGGAAATTCGGAAATCACTGATGATATTACAGAATAAGAAAAAAAAAAACCCAGGAATTGGACTTTAAGACAGTTAAGAGTGGATAAAGATAGGGACACAATAGAAACAGTCAATACAGAACAGTAAATTCAGGAGTGGAAGAGAAAATACCAACAGCAAGGAAAAGTGAACAATTTCCCCAGGATTTAGAAAAATTCAAGTTTAAGGGGTAGGGTAGAGGGAAACAATACAGGGGTAAGGAAACAGATAAAGTAAGGTGTCAGAAATAACTATGCTTAGTTCACTGAAGAAGAAATTAAAACTAGGAACAGACACTAACGCTTTCCAATATAGAGAAAACAATGTTCACATTTAATTATTTCAATATCTCTAGAAAACCAAGAAGCAAAGTTATCTACTAAGAGTGACATGAGTCTAAGGAGTGAAAAAGAAAAGATTAAAAACAGCTTTTCAATGACAGAAAGCAACAGACTAAATAGGACACAGACACAGTGACTGTAGAATAGAAGAGCTACAGCTGTTTGTTCTACATTTTAAAAGCAGGTGAGTTAGTTAGACATCTTTATCTTCTCAAAGTAAAAACTACCTCTTTGATCTTCATATACTCTTTCATTTGTATTACCTCTGCTAACATTTAAAAGACACATTCAAAAGCAGGCAACAATAATACCTGAATATGACCTTTATATATTTGGTTGTGAACCAAAGAAACTTTTTTACATATGAAATAAAACTGCATTTGACTTATATAGGAAAAAAGAAAAATACCTCATGTATAAATTCCAGGTAGAAATAAAACACTGAAATACAACCAAAAGCAATCTGTCATTCCTTAACTCCCCAAGGAAATCACTGGTTTGTCTTTTCTTATATTTATCACATGTTCTTATGAAACTCAACTACCCACAAGCCTTAGGAAAAGTGAAATTTTTGACAGAATGTAAGCATTCCAGACCACCATTACTATGATGCAATACAATGATACAAATGACATCTGTTCAAATATAAAGTTATTTAATTTAGTTCATAAAGCCCAGATAGGTGTGTTTTTTTTCAATTGCACCTGCCTCTTACCATTTTCTTTTTTCTTAATAGCAGGTTATTGTGATAATTCTACCTCCTTAGCATGCCTGAGAAATCTCATCTATCCGTAATTTACACCTAAAAATCTATGAACTTGGGAACAATACAAAAAGGTCTGCTGGAGGGCCGGGGATTTAGCTCAGCAGAGTAAGTGCCTGCCTGGCAAGCGCAAGGTCATGAGTTTGATCCCTGGTACCAATAAAATAAAGTACAGTAAAGTAAAATAAAATAAAATAAAATGGTCTGCTGGAATACAACATGTGCTTTAAGATTCTTGTTTTGGCTACTCATAGATGTATTATTTGTTGCATATCAGGGGAGGCTTCTTCCTGGCTTTTAGCTAACATAAAATAGGAACAACTTTACAGTTGTATATTTTTGTCTTCTCTATAAGGCTGCTGAACACCACAGAAGCCTGCTTCATTATTATATTTACAGAACACCTGAAATGAAGTCTGGCATTTAAGAAAATGTCAATGAATCTTGTTTTAACATATCAATGGAAATAAACTAAATGGATAATATTCATTTTATTTTCCCAAACAAAATGATGCTTTCTCTTAAATATGTTGTTGTTTTTGCTTTCCCTTTTTAAGCAAAGTTAAGTCCCATGGACAGAAAAACTCTTGAAAGATATCTCAAATGGTCTAAGGAATGGTCAGTAGATGGCATGACTCTCGTCAGAACAGTTAGGCCCAAGGTTAAAATGTAGTAGCATTACTGAAAGCATTTTTAAAACTCAACATCTTAGCCTTGGTTTCTTAAATTCTCAGGTGTATTTCAAAAGATCAAGGTGCTAACCTTAGCTCTTTGGTCTAATTCCAAGTCTGGTAATTATATGCTGCCTATTAAAATTCACCCTGCAGTTCTAATTTAATAAGGTGGTAGTCAGTTCCTGTCAAACAGCTCAGAGCAATACTATCAGCTCCAATGGTTAGCCTATAGAGTGTAACATTTCAGATGTGACTAAGTGATCACTTAGAATTTTATAAGGAAGAAGGTGATCATGACATCGTTAAAATACTTTTCCACTTAAAAAGAATTTATGATCTATATACTTTTAAAAGTAGCCAAAGTTCCCATAACAAAAATGATGCAGTGAACTTTGGCTATGTTCTTGAGACGTGTTCTATTCTTCATAACATAAACATGACCAAAAATCTTTTCCAATATATCACCTTTAAGTTTTACAAAGCAGAAAAAACTAAACACCAATCAAAAAGAAAACCAAAAAACAAAACAAACAAACAAACAAAAAACCCAAGAAGTTCTATGTAAAACACAAAATGTACAGTCACTATCTATTTCTCCAGTCCTGCTGGTATCAGAGCTGCACAGGATAACAGTAAAACATCAGATAGATAAAAGAGGATGACGGTAAAACATCAGGTAGATGATCTATGACAAACTGAAACTAAGTGTATATGGCTATTAAATTTCAACTTTCAATAGGCACCCTGTTAAAAGGCATCCTGGCATCTACAGGACTTTGCAGGCAGTTAGGGTGGGTAACAGGAAACAGAAATGGTTATTACTTTTCAAAACTGTTTAGACTATTGAAATATGGCTCTAAAACAAATGCAAGGCTGATATATGCAAATACAAGTGCAGTCCAAAGTAGAACCATTAAATTTCAGAACTTTATGATTCTCAAAAAACACCTGTTTTTTAGTATTTCAAGTGCATTTTATTTATTTTCGGTTTTTTTGTTTGTTTTGAGACAGGATCTTGCTATGCAGCCCAAGCTGGCCTCGAACTCACAATGATCCTCCTGTCTCAGCCACCACACCTGGCTTCAAGTGTATTAAAGAATGCTACAAAGCTAGTTCTGTCACTTTGGCATACTCCAAATTCTGTAAGTCAATATATTACTGATGAGTTGAAAGAAAAAAGTTTCTATTAACTATTAGTGTTTTCCTATCTGCATGTTTTATTAAAAAAACTATCATTGTTCAAGATGTTAATATATCACTTACGTAAAAATCTTACAAATAAGTATACTGTTACACTTTTTATCTCCACATTCTCGCAAAACTTCATGAAGTCAGAGGTGTGGTTTTTTGTAGGTGGCTGATGTAACGTGTGTGAATATGGATGAAGGTGTGACAATGGGATTAAGGATTTGTGGTACTAGATTAGACCACAAATTTGTTTATCAATTCTGGGTGTATGGGAAGCCCCAACCGACCCTAGGTGTAGGAAGCACCTAACAAAGGATTGTACCGTGGCTGGGATAAAACAGGACAGGTTTGCTTCTGCTGTTGCTTCCTGTCTACCCTGCCATAGATCACTGCTCTTCTGTGATGCCCCTCTGCCAAGGTACCCTGCCTTGCAGCCAGCTGCCTATGAACTAAAACCTCTAAAAACTATGAGCCAAAACAAACTTTTCCTCTTTTAACTTGTGGGTGTGGGGTTGTTTTGTCTCAGCAAGGAGACAAGTAAGTAAGACATATACTAAGAAAACACCCTATAATCATGCAGAGTCCTTCTAGGCAAATATGTAACACTTCCCCTACCAACAAAAGAAATAAATTTAGAAATCAGAAGCCAATAGAACTACCCCTTCTCTTAGGGTTGGCAAACAACACAAAGATTTCATAAACTTCATTACATGTTAGACCTGAGTATAAAAGCAAGGAAAGTTTAAGGGGTTTTGATTTTTCATTAGTATGCCCACAATGGTGAAGGCATAGCCAAGTTAAATTTTCTTTTAAGAAATACATGTTGTGTGTTCTGGCACATGCCTGTAATTCCAGCACTCATGAGGCTGAGGCAGGAGATCCACCAACAAGTTTGAGGCCTTGCAGTTTAAGGCCAGCCTGAACTACAAAGCAAGACCTTGTCTAACAAATAAAACAAAAAAAAAAACAATCAAGAAGTGGAAAAAACGTTGAGAAAAAGTTACCACAAATACTTACATTTTCACACAGATAAATTATCAAGGCATATTTCTTTCTTTCTTTTTAATATCAATCTAGAGGTCCAACAGATATTCACAACTCAATGCAAAAATCTTAGGACTCAGTGTGTTGTAGAATTTAGATATTTCCCCCAAGATTTAAAAACGCTGCCTGGCAACCCCCAGTGAGACCCAGGCCCGTAAACCATAATCAAATATGCTGTTTTCACAGTAAAATGTAGGAATATTGAAAAAAAGAGCCTTATTTCAGGTTAGTTCCATATCAGTTATCAAGGAAGTCAACATCAGGTCAAATTTTTGAAGCCAATTTCTGCTTTTAGAACTTCGTGGAATGTGGATAAAAAGACTATGGACTCTAACTGAAAAAATAAAAAAGTTGGCCAAAATTTTTAACTGACTTTACTCTTAGCTTAAAAAACAGCAGACAAAATTATCAGCTTTCTCTTAAAATTTACAAGCTTCAAGACAGCAGCACAAATTAATTTCAACTGTTTTCCGTAAACTACAAATACCATATTATAGCAGTGTAATTCATATTTCCTAATGTTTATTACTTATAACATCAAATAAAATGCAAAAACTGTATTCACATTTAAAATGGTAAATCTTGCCCTTTATACTACCTTCTAATTTTTAAAAATGTACAGTTATTAGTTAATAAAATAATGCAACTGCACTGTAACTGAGCAATGCTGGTGCTGCAACTAGCTTAAAAGGATATGTTACAGTCTGTACTCTGAGATAATGAAGATTTATCAGTTGTGCCAAAATATTCTTCATTTCTCTTTATGTTCTGTGTTTGTCAAAAAAAAAAAAAAAAAAAGAAAGAATCTGTCTTGTAAAGGCAACTAAAATGCTTATTCTAAATTATATGTTCTCTGGACAGCACAGTAACAGGGTTTAAAGAATACAGGTTCTGATGCTAAGAAATAGGTAAGTATGCAGAAGTTCAATTCTATCATTTAGTTGCTTTGTGACCTTTGGAAATTAGTTAACTCTCTGTGCCTGAATTTCCTCATCTACAAATGGGAGAAGGAATAGTACCTACCACCTAGAGTTGTTAATGAGAATTTTAAAATCCTAACTAAGTAAATTATGTAAATGTACAGTTACTGTTAGGAAGAGCAAGAGGAAGAATCAATAAGAAAGGGAAATGGTTGATACTAACAACTATTCACAAAGTTAACACAATACTATCAATAAATAATTTTTGTGATCTTGATCACTGTTTAAGCCTCACCTAGTTTAACATGGATTTTTAAAAACACATAAATACATACATTACATTTCATTCACTGAAATACCATGAAGTGAATTAGCATCTCTACCCTTGATAGGATTAGAATAATTATCTAAATTTATTAATTTCTGTAAACTATTAAAGTGCCCCAGAAAAAGTTTCTTTGGAAAACCCTAACTAGTAGTTTGCACGTATGGTTAAACTTAGTAAAAATATCTGCTAAGTTGAAATATCTAATCCCTTGATCACATCTGATAGCTCATCAATTAAATGTCACAATACTAGAAATAAATCACGTTGTTCACTATACAATCTGCATGAGGCCTTACCTATCTTCATCTTTGTCAAAGAGCTGGTAATAATCTCCACAGCCATTCCAAAAGGCATTATCCCGAACTTCTTGCCTTCCTGCTGCAGCTCTACTTTCACAGGTTATATGGTTTTCTGTTTCCCGTGGTGTAACTCTTGCATAAGGAAGATCCAAGAACATACAGTCATGTTCTCCATCGTATTCTTCACATTTTATTAAGGGGTCATCTGAGCCACATTCCTCAACTTCCAAAGCCTCCCTCCATCTCTGAACACTTCTCTGTTTAGCTTCATGCCTATTAAAACCTATTTCTTGGTCCACTTGACTTGAACTTATCACTTTCCTAACTTTTGGCCTCACTACCTGTTCAGGAGAACTTCCATGCTTTTTGTCCCTATCACCAGGATTTTGTTCAATACAAATATGCCCTGTAATACAAGCTACATTTTCAGTTGAATTTTCTGTCTGTCTTTCTTGGTCAGTATTGTCTTCTTGTTCCTTTCTAACATCTTCAGAAGACCTCTGAAATTCCTGGCCATTCTGATGGACAAATTCATTCTCACCAGAACTTTTCACTAACAAAGCTGGATCTAACTCTTCAAACTCATCACTTATTTCACTGTTAAAGGATGGAAGTGAGGGTGAAAGACCAGCATATGTTTCCGCCTCTCCATTTTCCAACTCGAACACCGTATTGCCTAATGCTTCCTGATATCTACCACCTTCCACAATTTCTACAGAAAGTTGAAGACAGTCATCCTCCCCATGCTTGCTGTCTGGATCGTAAGAGTCAGAACGAACCAGTGCAATTCCATTTTGGACACTTGAGGTATTACGAGCTCCTGGAGCACACTCTCCTCCCTCAGAGTGACTATGAACACTCTTCTTGCTTCCTAAGGTCTCCCTGCCTTCCCCACTATGATGTGCTACAGCAAAGGATGGATTGGTCTCAATGGTTTCTGTGCCATGAACGCAAATTTCTGTTTCACTTTTTTCAAATTTAGGTTCATTGGGTAAAGAAGAATGAACTTGATCCAATGGACTGGAACCTGAATAGAGAACAAAAGAAAACATTTTGGAGGGATTAGTTTCAACAAAATTTTATGTATTAACTGACATTTAAATAGATATCACATCAATTACTACCTACTTGAAAACACAAGTGCATTTATTTGGCAAATGCTTCTATGCTCCCTACGTTAACTGGTAGCACACACTGGCTACCTTATGAATTAATTTATGTCACTGTATAGCTTTTCAGTATCTCTATGCACACTTCTCTTGCAAACAGTTTCTTTCTTACCTAAATTCTAATACCTAAACCCTTCTGAAAGATGTATAAAAGAGAGGCTAATGAAAAGTTTTGTAAAGAGAAACATAGGGGATGTCACAGGGTAACCCATCTGTCCTCCCACTGAGTTCCAAACCTACCTTCTTTTATTATATGTGGGTTAAAAACAAAACACTTTGCCGGGGATTTAGCTCACTGACGTAAGTACCTGCCTGGCAGGCACAAGGTCGTGAGTTTGATCCCGGGTACAAAAAAAAAATTAAAAAAAAATTAAATAAAAACAAAACACTTCAAAAATATTTATGACAGATATAACGGGTTATAGAGCTAAGAAAAATGACTCTACTGTGCTTGGATGTTACTTTAGAACACTAACTCAGTTTCGAAAAATGTATCAGATTTCTACAACTAAAATTGTTTTAATAATTTATAGTGAGCTAATTTTAGATGTGTTATAGCTATGCTTGAAAAACAAGATGCTTTGCTATAGTCTAATTATCAGAATTTTGTAATATGAGTTAGGGCAAACCTACTCCATGAATTACTCTAAACACAACTCTTTCATTATTAATTTAATAATGAAAAAATAGACTTTCAGATTTGCTGGAACAAAAACTTAAAAATTAGAACATAATGAAGGTTAGTCTTACTATAAAAACATTCTTAATTAAAAATAATTTAGCTAGTAATTTGGATTGTTACATCAAATGGAAGATAGTAAAACTATAATAGTACTATCTACTTTGCTGAGGACAAGAGGAGGAACACAAATCCAACCAAAGGTGTAAATACAGTACCTGGTTATCTGTTTTATTTTTTTTTTGTACCGGCGATAGAACTCATGACCTTGCGCTTGCCAGGCAGGCGCTTGTGCCACTGAGCTACATCCCCAGTCCTTGGTTATCTGTTAGATACATTTCAAACCACTGATTAAAAATTTTTAATGGTAGCCGGGCGTGGTGGCGCACGCCTTTAATCCCAGTACTCCGGAGGCTGAGGTAGGCGGAGCATTGTGAGTTCAAGGCTGGCCTGGGCTACAACGCGAGCACAAGGCCCGCCTGAGCTACATAGTGCAACCCTGCCTCAAAAAACTAGGGCTGGGAGTTTGGCTCAGTGACTGAAGCGCCTGTCTGGCAGGCATGAGGCTGTGAGTTCAATCCCCGGTGCCACAAAAAAAAAAAAAAAAAAAATTTTTAATGGAATAATTAAAGATTACTTGACAATTATACTTTGTAAAATGATAAAAATACACTAGTAAAGGTGAATTATTCACACATAACGTTAGTTATTTAAATGAAGTATGCCAAGAAAAATAAACTCAGTTCACGTTGAAAAGCTTTGTTTTGTTTTGTTTTTTAACTTTGAGTGATTTATGGCTAAAGATTATGATAACGTAATCACTGCCATGAAAGTGTAGTTATATGTTAATGACAGGCCAAATTCTGGGGTTTTTTTAATATCCCAATATATTTATACTATTAATATTAAATTCAACAAAAGTTTCAAAATAGAATTTCTTGGCAGAAAATGCATGATATTTACACTCATGCATACACACAAAACCTACTCTAAACTTTAAATGCTGTAAGATCAATCACTACATAACTGGTAATAACCCTGAAGTAATTGCATGTTATATACCTGAGGAATTTTCCTTTGGAACATCATCTAGTTCCAACACTTCATAGTCATCACCAGCCCGGCCTAAGCTTCTTTCATGTCTTGTCGTACACGGTTTAAAACTGACATATGCATGTCTTCTTCCATATCTCCTGCCTGTAATTGTCTGATATCCACCGGCTGATTTGGGCCATACAGCCTTGCTGGATTCTTGATCCATTACTGAAATGAATAAATGAATGAATGAATGAAGGACAGCAATGACCTATATTTTGGCAACATATATGCTTACCAGATCATGTGCTACCGAAAATCAAGTGCATCTTACCAGTACTATAAAACATTCTTCATATACTAGATCATTAAACTTGATATACTGTATGATGAGACTTAGTGGCCTCTTCCTCCAAAAACATACCTTCTAAAATGTGGTTTATTGAAGGTATTTTTAATTTTATAATGAAATCTACCAGAAAAGACTTTTTTATGTGTCAAATTATTACGCTGCCTAAACTCTTTACAGATTGGAGAACCATCCTCCAAATCACCTAAGTAAAGTACCTTTCATATACATACTCACTACACAGTTGATGAGTTGTTTGTACATACTATGATAGTTTCAATTACTTTACAGTTCCTGTCAAAGATTATAGGCAACTTCCTTAAATGGTACATGTACTATAACGTAACAACTAGAACACAATAAAATACATTCCAAAGCCTAAAATAAAATTCTCCAAAAACAGTCATGAGCCAAGACAAACACACGCTACCACATTTTTTGAAACTACAAATGAATACTATACACAATGGCAAGGAAAGCCATTAACATTTAAATAACCTGAATATTAAGTTTTGATGACCGCATGATACATTAGAAAACCATAGCATCTTTTACTAAATAGTGTATTATGTTTATATACACAAGTATTAAGTCTAAATTTACTTAGACTATTACATACTACATATACTAGGCAGAAACTAAACAAAGTTGTTTTCTCACAGTACATGGTATAATCAATAAACAAGCTTCATATGTTTTCCTGTGCTGAATTACAAATTATAATCATTTTTGAGCAGAAAAAAATGTTTTTATAACAGACATGATCAAGAGTTACATTATTTTATGTAAACATCTCAAAAAGCTTGAGATACTCTACAGCACTTTTTAAAATTAAAAAATTATAGTTAAAACTAAGTGTTGTGGTTTCTTGTCCAATAATTTAAGAACCAATGTCCTTAACAACTTCTCCAAAAGAACTATCTCCAACATGGAATGTAAACAGAAGTCAAGACGTATGTCAAGAAAATTTCAGAATTCTTTTTATACCAAGAATTAAAATTTGAGCTTTACAAATACCAAAGAGGAATAAAACTGGCCCTGAAGGCCACATACTAGATAATGATTTGTCCTATATGCTACCCAAAGTACACAGGGAAAAACAAGAAGTCTGCAATGTAGAAAACTGACAGCTTTCTTACCTGATGGCTCTTTTTCAGTGTACTGTGACATATATAGCAATTTCTGTGTACCCAGTTCAGTAGAAATACTGATGTGATTTAGTTTTCACTCATACAATGGATAAACTTCAAAAGATTCCTACAAAAACAATGGATTGAACAAACTATTAGTAATACAAGAACAAAAATGGCAAATTGAGGTTTCTCTTCATAGTAAAAATCTGTTAACCTTTTAACTTAGAAAAATAAAACCTGACCTGATGAAGCAATCAAAAAATCCTCAGAACTATCAAAATGGCTATATAAATCACAGATGCACATTTGCTCTTGATACGCTTTCCCCTCGGCACATGTCATCCTTACGAATGCCACTGACAGTAACACATAAAATTTATAAACAAATAAGCAAATGCATGGAAGAAGTTCTGACCAGTCTATATAATCAAACTATTTAGGAGTCTACTAGACTGGGCTGTTTCATCAAGTACTATAGATCTTTTAGCCCTGGAACTATCAAAATTCTTGTTATGAACAAGGAAAGGAAAAAGGATTAAAAAAAAAATCAAAGAAAAAATGGAAATAGAACTTTTTCAAATGGTAAAGGGATTAAAAGTCAGAGGGTATAAGGAGGGGTGGGAGAGGAAGGAGACCAAAAAAAAAAAAAAAATAGAATCAAGATGTTTTATGTACATGCACGAACTCTCCAGGATAAATGGAATCACATACTGCAAACGTTCTAATAAAAATAGAAACTAAAAATTAACAAATCTGTTTTACATATTAATATAAAAATAAAAACCTCACTTTTTAATGTTTAATGGCAAGTAACAATAATTAACATGTGTAGACAATGATGTATTTTTTTTGGGGGGGTACCTACCAGGCAGGCACTTAGGCTACTGAGCTAAATCCCTGGCCCTATTTTTTGAGACAGGGTCTCACTATGCAGTTCAGGCTGGCCTTGAACTCACTTTGTAGCCTAGGCTGATCTCTAACTCACAAGATCCTCCTGCCTCAGCCTCCTGAGTGCTGGGATTAAAGACATGCCACACCACCAGCTGATGTCCTTATTCTTAACAGGCAATTGGCCAGATAATTTAATCCCCCAAAAAAGAACCTAGCCTAAATCAGTAAAAATCATGACTATTTAACAAATACAAAAAGACTTTCTTCTGTTTTGAAACTAATGCATTTATGTACCATTTGAGAAGTTGCAACTTTTAAGTTTATGTAAAGGCTTAATTTTACTTAAACATGTTAGTTATTAAACACTTGGGCTATTGCTAACTCACTATTGCTAATGCAAATTTATCAGACAACAGTTCTATAAATGAGTTTAACTGCCATCTGAGCAGACATGTTTACTCATATAATGATAAATTCTGCAAAAAGCTGAGATTCTCTACAAGACCTGGATTAAGTAAGATTGTAAGAGCTAAAGAGAAAATACGTAAAAAAACAAAACAAAACAAAACAAAAACCCTTAACCATACTGGGACACAGGCTGTAACTACCATTGTTTTAATAAGAAAAGCAATCTGAAATAACTTGAATCTTCACAAGGGTAGTCTTAGTGAATATTTATAAAGAGTATCATGTAATAAATATTATATTGAAAGTCTTTTCTCTTTGGAAGACAGTCTTTTTCTATCATATATCCAGCACTATTTTTAGAACTGGGGATATACAAAATGATAAATATTTCTGCCCTTCTGAAATTACAGTATGATCCAAGACTCTAAATAATATGTAACATGTTAGAAAACATATGCTATGGGTCAAAATAAAGCAGGGAATAAAAAGGCTGTGGGGGTGAACAACTTCACTAAGAAGGGGTCACTGAATCAAATATCTGAAATGATGGAGGAAATGTGTAAACCTATGGAAAAAGCATTCTAGGTAAAATAAACTGAAGATAGCAAGTGAGAAGTTCCAGAAATTATCAAGTAATAGCAAATCTAAGGCAATGAAGAAAATAATAGATGAAGTGAGAAAATTAATGATGACAAAAAAGATGGGAAACAGTGAAGTAGAACAAATCACAGGCTTTTCAAAGGCTAATGTTAGAAATGTTGGTTTCATTCTGAGATTAAAAAAACAAAACAAACAAACAAAAAACCACTGAATAGTTCTGAGCAGAGAAGTGACATCATCTGACTTCTGTTTTAGCAGGAACCATCCGGCTACTGTGTTGTATACCATGAAAGAAACCAAGGTCAAAGACAGGGAGCCTGGTTACAAAACTAGAAAAATAATACTGGCAGGAAATCATAGTGGCTTAGACCAGGGAAACAGCAAAATTGATGAGAAACGGTTTCTGGACATACTGTGAAAACAGAGCCAATATTTACTGATACAAGATATGAAAGACAGCAAGGAAGTAAGGTTGACTGCAAGTTTTTCAGGACAGACTACTGGAAAAATGGACTTGCCATTAACTGATAGGGGAAATTTTATGGAAGCAGCAGATTTGGAGAAAATATCTTGAGTTCAGTTTTGGATGTGTTAAGTTTCAGATATTAACATTAATTAGACATTAGACATTAGAGCATAAATATTAAGTAGGAGCCTGGAGTTGACTGGAGAATTTTGAGCTGTTAGCAAAATTTGAGAGTTGTCAGTACAAGAGATAATACTCAAAAAGGTATGAACTTGGAAGACATCACTACATATACTTTCTTATTCTCTGCTTATTATTTTCAATAGTGGTTCTTGTTTCATGAGTAAGTACATCAGAATGTCTCTGTAGATACTAATTATTTTATCTATGGCCTGCATAATCAGGTTTCTATGAGTGTTTACTCCTATCTGAAGTATCACAAGGAAGAAAAGACAGTAGAGGAAATAAAGATTATTTGCATTGGGAAAGATTAAAATGGTTAATTAATCAGTTCCAAGTCTGTATTTAAACTTGAACAAACTATTTACTGAATTAGTCTGTTCCTTGTACTGGCCACCTAATAAATAACATATGATTGACTCTTGTATACTTTGTGCAACTTTATTAATCTAAAATGCTTGCAATTTTATATGCTTCCATTTTTAAAAACTTATATAAGTTTGTTGCTCAAAATTATAGGGGTGACTCAAAGTTTTAATCCTAAATCTTGAATTATTAACTTAAAGGTCATCACTATCACTTTAGGACATTATGTCAGCAACTCGAGACAGGCTACATAATTTTTAAAGAACAGAAAGAAAAGCACAGGCACAAGGTATGTACCTCTCTCATTAAAGTGCTTCAATTTTCTTTTTATCAGCATCTATTACATTGTGTTACATCGTATGTATTAAAATGCTGGCTGAATTAATGAGACAATTTTGTGCTCCTTTCTCTGACAGAATGTAATATCCTGAAAAACTACCTTATATAGCAATCTGTAGCTTCCAATTTTAGGGGTTGACAGTAAGTAGAAACACTGGCTTTCAAATTCTATGAATAGGCCAGAGAAGTAGAAATAAGGTCTAAATACAAAGCAATTTTAAAAATACAACTGTTAAAATTTCTGAGGTAAAATGGGTTTGCTACTCCTGGTAACATCAAAAAATAATCTGATACAATGATAGGCATGTGGGTTTTTTTTTTTTTTTGCATATAAAAGAAACAATAAATTTAGAATTGTTATAGCAAAAATAACATTAAAAACATGATCCAAGCAGAGTAGATGTAATCAGAAACTCAGCTGAGGTCAAACAAAAATTTTATATTTAAGTAACTGAAATATTGTTTTTCCAATTTGTTATGATAAAGTCTCTACTTCACTAAATGTTTATAAATTATTTTGTTCTCAAAATATTCTATTTTTTAGAAAGAAAATATATAGAGAGAAGTACGTGAAGAATGAACTGAATGGGCATTTACCTAACACATTAGACCTGTAAAGATTTTCTGATTTACTCAAAGTATAATGCTAAGAGGGAAAGAGAAAGGGCAACCAACAAAGACAAACTGCAATGAAACTAAATGTAAATAGTCAAAATTACTTCAGTTAAGACTTTTGATTCATATGTGCTACAAACAAGACAGTCTTCAGCCCACCCCACTGTCCCTTGTAATGTGCAAGTCAAATCAGTTTGGAATAAAGCAGTAGCAAAGACTTAGTACTATATCAGTGAACCAGGGAAAACAACAACCACAACAATGAAACATCAAACAAAAACAACGGCTCTAAAAGAAAACAGAAAATTCAATGTTATATATACTAAAATGTAATAAATTAGAAAATTCAATGTTACACACACTGAAGTGTGGCAAGTTTCATTTGAGGATCAACATAAAATACACTCAATAACTACCTCCGTAATACTTAAGACATTTAGATGTGCGCTAAATACAAAAAACAGCATGTGTAAGAGATGAGTGGGAAAGGGATGGAGAAAGAAGTATGGTAAAGTGCTGAAGCAGGATGAAATATACATGGGAGCTCCTAGTACTCTGCAGAACTTGGGAAATTTTAGTAAAAACTTTTTTTTTTTTTTGTTTTGTTTTTTTTGCAGCACTGGGGATTGAACTCACAACCTCGCGCCTGTCAGACAGGCGCTTAAGTCACTGAGCCAAACACCCGGCCCTGGTTTTTTGAGGCAGGGTCGCACTGTGTAGCTCAGGCCAGCCTTGTGCTCAGGTTGTAGCCCAAGCCGGCCTCGAACTCACAACGCTCCTCCTACCTCGAACTCACAACGCTCCTCCTACCTCAGCCTCCCAAGTGCTGGGATTAAAGGAGTGCGCCACCACGCCCGGCTTAATAAAAACTTTTAAAGTATTTCCCTTTTCTGTACAATAGAAGAATTATTTACACATAAAATGTGTAACTCTCAAATGCACAGTTTAATGCACTTTTACACATACATTAATTTGAACAATTACCAAGTTTAAGATATTGAACTTACTATTATTTTAGGTTTTCTCTTCCAAGTCATTACCTCCCCAAACCTAGAGGCAACCAGTTTCATGACTTCTATTAGCTTAAAATTAGTTTTTCCTGTCTTAACCCTCAAAGTGAAACCATACAAGTATGAACGCTTTGAGTTCATCTACTTTCAGTCAACACATTTCTGGGACTCATTTACATTGTAAATTTACATTTTTCATCTTTCCTAAGTACATATGACCTAGAATTATACGGTCAATATAAGACCACATTTAGCTTTAACAGGTATTGACAGTTTTCTAAAGTGGCTGAACCAATTTACACTCCCACCATCGATATATAAGCATCAATTTTTTTATCCTTGGTAAACTTGATACTGTCACTCTCTTAATTTCAATCACGCTAGTAGGAACATAGTGCTACCTCACTATGACATTTTCCTGGTGAGTAGCATCGTAGGAAACTTTAGCTATGCACACCGGTCTTTCCTATGTCTTATTTTGTGAAGAACCTGTATATTTTTTTGCATATTTTGAAAAAAACTCAGTTTATCTTTTTCTTTTAGACTTTCTTTAGTAAGAATTACATTTTTTCAGTGCAAGTCATTAATCAGATTCTTTAACTGTGAATACATTTTGGAGTCTATGGCTTGCCTTTTCCCTTTTCTAATGATATACTGAAGAACAGAAAAATCTTAATTTTGTGTGGTTTAATTTATATGCTTTGTCTTATTTGCTTACCCCAAGGTCATGAAAATACTCTTCTAGATTTTCTTCTAGAAGCCTGATAGCTTTATTTATCTTTTAAATTTAGACCCATGATCCAACTAAAATTGATCTCTGAATATAGTATTTGTTAACGGTCAAGTTGATTTTTTTTTTCTCAATGAATATTCAGCTGACCTAGCATAACTTATTAATAAACTCTAAGTTCAGGGGGTCATCTGTCATGAATTAAGAAACCACATAAAGTGAGGGTCTATTTTAGATGTTCATATTCTTCTCTTGGCCTTTTTTGTCTGTATTTGTTCTAATACAATACTATCTTAATTACTCTGACCTCAGCAAGTCTTGATAACAGAAATACCAGCATTTAATGACTTTTAAAGTGTGCCAACCCACATCCTTCTCCCTCTCAAAATTCCAGGATCTTGATTCTGAGCACACAACACTGAAGAGATTAAGCATGTGTGAGTAGATGGGCGATGAGGGATTCAATCCTCTACTGCATAGACATGGACTATTTCTCCATGTAAGTATTTTTAAAAGTCTCAGCATATTTTTGTAATTTTTAGCATAGAAATTTTACCCAAATTTTATTAGGTATATTCTTAGTTCCCTTACATATTTTGGGACTACTCTAAATGTACTTGAATGTTTTTATTTTACCCTTCTTTGTTGCTGGTACACAAATCACAATTAATTTTGTATACTGGTATTGCATCCAATCACCACCTTGCTAAAATCACTTAACAGTTTATACGTAAATGAATTTGGATTTTACTTCAGTCCTTTCTAAATTTTGTATATATTTTATTTTGTTTACCTGAGGGTACTGGTAAGGAATCTGATACAGTCTCGAATAGAGAGAGACATATTTACTGGGCATGAATCAATAGCTTTTAACAAATATAATATTAAGCACAGATTTTTGTTGTCGATATGTTTTATCAAATTAAGGATGTTTCCTTCTATGCCTAGTTTGATGAAGGTTTGTAACACAACCACACATTAAATTTTGTCAAATGATTTCTCTAAATCTAGAGATGACCCTATAGATTTCTTTCATTATTCTGGTAAAGGGATGGATTACATTTATTTTAAAAAATTAAACCAATTTTGCATTCCCAGAACAAATCATGCTGGTCGTAATATACTATCTCTACATATCACTCTTTTATTTTATTTATTTATTTATTTTTATTCCAAAGATAGTAAAATCCAACAAAATGTAACAGAATGAAGTCAATCAAAACAAAGCAATAGAACTGGTACAGAACTTTCAAGAAAGACACCATGAAAACAATAGCCACTACAGTATATCTTGTTATTTTCAGAATAGTGTATCTACATTCTTGAGAAATACTGACCTATAATTTCTTTGTTGTGTTACTGTGTTAAAATCAAAAAGGTTTTTCTTTCTTATTATGATCAAATCATAAAGAGTCCTGAGACATGTACCCCGCCCTTATTTTAATTCTCTGGACATCGATATAAATCTGATATTATATCTCACTTAAATAAATGGAAGATTTACCAGTGAAGCCCCCTAGGCCTATAGTTGTTTGTGAAAAGATCTTTGATTAACTCAATTTCCTTCACAGACACAACTCAACTCAGATTTCTGATTTTTTTTTTTTTTCATGTTGGTTTGGGCAAATTGTGCTTTTCATGAATTAGTCTTTAAATTGTCAAATTATTAGTATAATATCCTCTTTAATTTAATCAGCAGGATCTGTACTGATAATTCTTTCTTTTATCCCTGGTCTTTGTAATTTGTTATCCAGCACCTCTGGCTTTTCTTATCAGTTCATTGCAGGTTTTTATAAATAAAAATACTGTCAAGATGCCGCAAAATTTTGTACCACTGATTTCTATTTTTTACACCACTTCCTTCTAATTTTGGGAATTTGTCACTTCTGAGTTAAAAGCAATTATACTATTGACCTCCAACCTACTTTCTTTACTAGTATGCATAAAAAGCTACAAACTTATCTCTAAGCATTCTTTAGTTGCATTCTATAAATTCTGATCTCTAATAATTATTTTTCAGATTAAAATGTTTTCTAACTTACACATCAACTTTGTTTTTCATCCATAGGCTACTTAATTTACAAACCAGTATTGGGAAATTTTCTAGTTATTTTTCTGTTCCTGAGTTGTAATGGACTCTTATAGCAGACATAAAACTTACACAGTATAATTTCAATCCTGGCAATGTTTCATGTGCACTTAAAAATAATACACAATCTTCAGTTGTTAGATATATCACATAAACATCAATTACGTCAAGTTGATTACTCTTGCCATTCAAATTTCCTATTCCCTTACAAATATCTTTATCTAACTGATGTTTCAGTTACTTTACTTTAGATGTATCTCCAGCTATGAATGCAGATCTGTCTTTCCTTTTAGTTATATTAATTTCTGCCTTATACATTCAGAAGCTATGATATTAGGTGAACACATAGTAGAATTATGTCTTCTTCATAGGTGGATACTTACTACATTATTTTCATCTGTCATAATACTTTAAGTCTACTTTGGTGTTAATATTGTTCTATCAACTTTCTTGGTAGCATACACCTGTAATCCCAGCCATATGGCTGGCTGAGGTGGGAGGCCAGTCTACGCAACTGAATGAGTCCCCGTATCAAATTAAATTTTGAAACAGGGCAGGGGATATAGCTTAGTGGTGGAGTGTGCCTACTGTGTACACCACAGGTTCAATTCCTAGCACAAGAAAATAAGACAAATTTATTTCATCTTTTTATTTCCATCTTATTTGTGCCTTTAAATTTAAAGTGCTTTTCTTATAAATAGAATACAGTGGGTCTTGCTTACATAGTCCAAGAATCTTCATGCTCACTTAAGTCTTTAAATCATTTACATTACCATTATAGTCTGTATTAAGTAAGCCATATTACTACAATTTTCATTCATCTTATCTTTTTTTTTCTTCATTCCCTTAATTCCATACTTCTTTAGATCTTTGGTATTAATCAAATCTTTTTATCACTGTTTGTTTTACCTACCAGCTTTCTTGATAAACCTTTTGGTATCTTTTTTTAGTCATTTCCCCAGAAATTAGAAAATGCAACTGTATTGTACGCTGGATGCTACTCCGTAAGAGTTCTTGATAATTTATATCTCTCAATAAAGAGTCTGTTAAGTTTGCTTCTAACAGACAATTATATTTCAGAACGATCACCTTAATCCTGTAGTAGTATGGATTTGATCTATGCTAGAGCAAGTCCATTTCAGTTTGTCCTTTCTTGAAAGCGTAAACAGTACAAGCAAGCATTCTTACTCAGCTACATCCTCACCCCTAAATAGAATTTTTAATTATATTATGATTCGGGTTATTGGTGTTTTCTTTTTTAATAAAAGAATTTCAATTCAGTTCTTTCATCATGTCCCAAGTAATGCAAGACCTTCTTATCAATGACTCTATATTGTTGTTTTCACACATTTTGCTTTTTTACATGAATCCTATTACTATTATCATTTCCCCCCAAATATCAATAATCTTCAATAGTCCTTTTTAAGGATGTCCATACTGCATACCATTTCTGTACCTTCAACTGTTCAATGTTCCTTCAATCTACATGACAACCTTTAGTATTTGATATGAAGGTCTGTCGATGGCAACTTCCATTTGCTTCTGTTTGACTAAAACTGCCTGTAGTTTCAATGGGAACAGAATTCTAGACTAGTGGGTCTTTCTTTCTTTTTGGCATTATAATGATGTGTCCTTTTATTGTTTTTCAGCTTCCACAGTATCAGCTGAAAGTTTGTATCATCTGTGCTAAATAATGTAATTCAATAACAACCAGTTGAGGGTACTTGTTAGTATATAAAAGTAAAAAGGAACAAAAAGAAAACTCTTAATTTATAGATAATATGAAGGTAAATAATAAAACTGGAAGAGTGCTTACAGATTAAACTTTACAAAGATAAATATTTAACTTTTAAGAGATACAAAGTCCATATCATAATGTATTATCCTATACTAACACATAGCTATGAAACTCAATTATAAATTTTATTTAAAAAGGTTATAATTTGTAACAGCAACAAAAAATATTTAATCCCTAGAAGTAAATCCAATGAAAGATATAGAATATTACTGAGAGAAACTACCTAAATAGAGGGAAATAACACATTCACTGGCTCGGAAGAGTCAATTTTATGAATACCAATTCTCTCAAAATAATCTATATAGTAAATATAATCCTAATATAATTTCTCAGACATTCTGTTGGGGAAATTGACAAAGTGGCTTTAAAATTTAAATGGGAATCAAGAATAGTCAAGATAATCTTTAAGAATACAGCAGAAAGATGGTAACTCAGAAAGTAAACTTTAAAAAGATCTACAGATAGAACAAAGGGGCTGAGGATGTAGCTCAGCCGCATAGAGCCTGCCTGGTAAGCATGAAGTCCTGAGTCTGACTGCTGGTACCAAATAAAGAAAGAAAGAAAGAAAGAACAAAGGAGTATCACCCAATAGATACACTTTCTGCAGTGATGAAACTGCAGTGTTCAAACCTACATTGTTTCATTTTAAGCAGTCACACATAGTGAATACCACACAGAACAGTACAGAAATAAATATGCACTATGTACCATTGACTTACAATGCTACATTACAGAGCTCAAGAAACAGGAGATGTTTTTCACTACATACACTAATTGGATACTGGTAGAGAAATCTGGCCTATATTTCCTCAAAAAATGCAAGTCAATTCCAAAATGGCTGTAGATCTAAACAAAACAGGTAAAATGATAAATTCTCTAAAAGAGGGTAGAGGAAGTTATTTTTTTAACCAGGGCACAAGAACAAAAATTTACTGAAAAAGAAAACACCAATAACCTGAAATTCTTTTATTAAAAATTCTATTCAGGGGTAAGGATGTAGCTCAGTACGAGTGCTTGCTGTACTAGGCCTTAGATTGTCTACCAGTAACCAAACAAAATCAAATCTTTTCAGAAGCCAAGTGAGAAAAGAAGTCTGCATTACATAAGTAACAAATAGTCCATGTCCACAATATACAAAGAATTCCTCAAAGTAAAAAGAAGTAAGATAGCACAAAACAAATGTTACACAGAGGCACACCCAGAAATGAACATTCAAATGGCCAAAAAATAGATAAAAAGGTGTCAATTTCCAGCATGGCTGAAAATCTGAGTTAAAAAACAAACAAACAAAAAAAAAAGTAAGTTACCACTATATCTTAGATACCAAAATTATTAATTCTGTAGCACTGACAACTGAACATGGGGCATCACTCATGGTAGGCACGTAGTCTACCATTGAGCTGTATCTACTTTGAGACCAAAATTAAAAGATAAACCATATCAAATGGTGTGGTGTGAATATTAAGTAACTAGCATACTTTCACATTATTACTGTGACAGTATATTTCTGTAGTCATCTTTAAAAACTTTTTGGACGTTATTTACATTGAACCTAAGAATATATTGTGGCCAAGTTAATCTTAGAAAATATGTACTAAGGAGCACAAGATTGTTCAGTGAAGCACTGCTGATAATAACAAACTGTAAAAAACCCAAATGATCAACAGTGGAATGGATACTTACGTGGTGCTTATGTTAACTTCACTATGATAATTTACTGAAACTGTACAGTTAAGGTTTATATACATTTCTATATCTACATGTACATTTCAATGAAAAGTTTTAATACTCAAAGGAAGAAAACACATCTAGGTACTAAGTCATCTTAAATTAAGGCCCATGACTAGTTTTTATGCTTTCCATTTTTTTGAGTTTCCTAAATTTTCCTTCACACCCTTGTATTTGATTGGTAAACTGCAAATAATAATAATAATAATGATGATACATTTTTAAAATTTCCTTATTAGCATAAGCCTTATATGGCTCACTTAAAAACTAAGTTGTCCAAAGTAAGATAGTTTTATGATTCCAAGACACAATTAATCAACACACTAATTAAAGGAACAAAGCACAATTACCTTGCACATATGAGAACATCTGATGATCCTCTTAGTAACTGGAGTAAATAATACAGAGTAAGAGACATATACACAAAACAAGATCTCATGAAATTTGCACCTCTCCGTTCCCTTTTCCAAGAGTATAGCAACCAAAAAGGAAGTATAAAAACAAAACTCTCCAAATCAAAGAGCATAAAAATGTCTTGGCTCTGGATGAGAGAGATGGTTGAAAGGAAGAGGAATGTTTGGCCTAACAATTCAAAGCCATCACCTCATCTAGATCTGTGGCTACAAAACTACCTAAAAAGCCCTTAGTTTCAGGGTATGATATCCTAAGCACCTGGCAGAAGCAAAAGTAATTCCTCTCTGGTGAACATCATCTCATGTTCAGCCCAGGTCAGAATTTCCATATATAAAATTTCAAACAACATGAGTTCATAATAAAAAGTACAAGATACTAAAGAAAGCTGGCAAAAGTTAACGAAATAGGACACAGGAAAATGTCTATGAAGATCACCAGACACCAGAACTTTATAAAAGTATAACCAAAAAAGAAGACACTTAAAAATATAAGAAAGCATGCTGAGTGTGGCAGTGCACACAAATAATCTCACCAGGCTAAGGCAGGAAGACTGCCACGAGCAGCCTAGTTTATGTATAGAATTTAAAGCCAGCCTGAGCCATTATACACAGTGAGATTCTGTGTCAAACCACCACCACCACCACCTAAAAAACAATGTGAATAAGAGAATAGGAATTGCAAAAGTAAATTACATAAGTAAAACAAAAACAAAGTATGAATAAAAAAGATCAGTTCTACTGAAAAAATGATTAGCAAAATAGGAAACAGGTGTTAAAAATACTCAGGATGTAATATCTAGAAAGAACAGAATAAAAATACTTTTTAAAAACAATAAAAGACATATATAGGATAAAATGAGAAAGCAGAAAATATTTCTAAATAGCTTTCCAAAAAGAGAACTGAGAGAATAGATGAAAATTATTAACAGTCAAAGACAAAGGTGAATTTTCAGATTTACTAAGTCCAAAGAATCTTGCGGAGGATAAATAAAGATTCTGTTAGTTATGTGCAGCAGAAAATGTAGATGATCAAGGGCAGGTCACCAACAGCGAGGACCTTCATAGCAGCTATCAAACTGACAAAACTCTAGGGTAGGGGTAGGGGAGTGGGAGCTCAAATAATTGAAATAGGAATGACCATGGAAACAGAGCTTAGATAAAGCACAAGTTGGAAGATAAAGCTATTATAAACAATGTATGTGAACACTTCACTGAAATGTACAAATTTCAAAAAAACCGTAAATTGCCAAGTGTGATGGCTTGTGTCTAGATGTTCCTCCAAAGCCTCATGCAGTCATAGGTAGGGCTTTTTCAGAGGTGACTGGATCGAGTATGTGATACTGGAATTGACTCATGGTTCAAGACTAGGATCAAGGGTGTGTGTGCTATCCACCCTTGGTAGCTTGGATAAAATAGAAGGGACAGAAAGAGCTGGGCCTACTGCTCCTTACTTGTTTTACTACCTTCTGCCAGTCATGAACTGTTTCTCTTCTGCAATGCCTGTCTGCCATGCCACCTTGCCTTGGAGCCAACCAATTAGACTGAAACCTCTACAAACTATGAACTAAATAAACTTTTTCTCTCTTTACTTTGGGTGTCTGGTATTTTGTCTCAGAAATGAGAGAAAGTAACTAAGACACTAAGGTTGACTAAAAAGTAAGTAGAAAAAAATGACTACATCATTAAAGAAACTGAAACAGTAAAATCTGCTCATATGAAGAAAACTAGGCCCACAGATATTAAAATAGTTATTTCTATTAAACATTCAGGAAAAAGATAATTCCAATATTAAGTAAATTTCTTTAGAGAGAACAAAAGATTTTCACAGTCCATTTAGAAAGTATGTTGCTCATTTTATGAGACAGCTAAATCTTCATAAAATAGCCAGATAAGTTACAAAAATGGAAAACTGAAGGTCAACTTCAGTAATAAAAGATGCAAAAAGTTTAAACAAGATACTTGCAAACCAAGTATAGTAACAGGTTTTAAAACAGTGTAAGCTAAGTCTATTCCAAAAAACTTATCAATATATGTGATAAATTACATTATCATTAGCATGTCTATAGACACAGAAAAAGCATTTCATTAAGAATTTTGAAAACTCTCAAGAAACTAAAAAGAATTTCCCAAGCATTACACAATTTAGCAACCAAAAAGCTACAATACAGTTATACTGAATAGTTACTAATAGTCTACTTTTTTCAAATACCCATCATCATTTCTACTTAGCAATATACAGTAAAGGAAGGATAAAAAATTGTAAAGAGGGAAGTTTAAAAAGAAGATTATTTTAAAAAGAGAAGAGAGAAGTTTATTTTAAAAAGTCAAAAAGAAATCTAAGGAAAAAATTTGAAAAATACAAAAGAACTTGGCAATACTGCCAGTGCCAAGAGAGTATCTATATCTCCTGCCAAAATTCACATTGAAACTTAAGGGTAATATGATGAAGTGAGTCCTCTGGGGAAATGATTGTCATTAGCGACTTTAAAAAGAGTTGGAGAGAACCAGCTGGGTCCCTTTTACTGTCTACCTTTCATCAAGTGAGGCTCCTTTCACAGATAGCAACCCTCAGTACACTTTGTACCTGCCCGCACCCTGATGTGAAGATTTCCAGCAACCAAAACTGTGAGACTACAATTTCTTTTCTGTACAAATTGCTCAGCCTTAGGTATTTTATTATAGCAGCAGGAATGGATTAAGATGGCCAACTACATCAAAATACAAGTCACTACCAAATAGCACAGTTACAAAAAATAATTTTAGTAATAAGATATACCATTTGCAGGCATTCCGCTTCTGCCTAAAATGTAGAACAAGGAAGAATCATCCTCACCTTAACATAAGAGAATGCCAGACATACAACATAACCACGTTGCTTAAAGACATCAGACTTGAGGTAGCGATGCAATCAAGTACACTGAGACATAAGAAGAGATAAGCCTGCCCCTCCAAAGACAGAAAGGACATGATGACAGCCTCACCTGTGAAACAGCACAGGAATAAAGAGCCATCAGACATCACACAAGTGGGAAAGAAAAATCAGCTAAAAAATTTTAAACAAACTGCTAAAGGCGAAGTATGGGCCAAATGTGAGTACAGAACATTCAAGAACTGCAGAAATATGTGAAGTTGGCAACCATTCACAGGACTGAGAAAAGGATGGGAGGCTAAAGAGGCCATCCCTTTGGTGTTAGAAGGCAGTGACAGCCAATGAGTGAAAGGAATGAAACCTTAACTCCACTGTTGTACCCTACAAAAAAATCTTAAAACTATAAATACTAGAGGAAAGGCAACAATTGCTGTGCTCCACAGTGGCTAGGTATGGGTGAAAGAAAAAAGAACTTTTATTCCTGCAACAGGATTAGGAAACATTTCATGGTCCAGCCTATTCTGATACCATTAGAGATCTCCTGGTACTGGGGAAGGCAACTCTCCTGCACAAAAGACAGAAGACAGAGTTTGGTTATTAAGGGGAGAAGGAACAGAATTATGGCTCCAACCCTAAGACCAAGAGATACAACATTTGTACAACACTGAGGATGGAGCAGGAAGACTGATAACCCTCTACCATCATTCCCAGGCTAGTGAGCATCAAGAAACAATAATACTCTATGCAGGCATGTCCACCTTTTTGCTTTTTTGAGTGAAGAGGGATTGTCTGGCCCACAAAATATCTAACAACTAATGTATATAAACAACAAAATTTAATTGTAGCTGGGCGTGGTGGCGCACGCCTTTAATCCCAGCACTCGGGAGGCTGAGATAGGCGGAGCGTTGTGAGTTCGAGGCCAGCTTGGGCTACAACGCGGCGCAAGGCCGACCTGAGCTACATAGTGCGACCCTGCCTCAAAAAAACCAGGGCCGGGACTTTGGCTCAGTGGCTTAAGCGCCTGCCCTGGCAGGCGCAAGGCTGTGATTTCAATCCCCGGTGCCGCAAAACAATAAATAAATAAATAAATAAATAAATAAATATAAATAATTTAATTGTAACATTTTTAAAAGGGGAGTAAACATTGTACTGTCTCACTAATGTGAGAAGTTGAAAGAAACTATATATATACATAAAAGATACTTACGATAGTTACATTACTGATTTTTCTGAGCTCACTGAAAAGTTTGTGCTACTACTGTTCAGACAATTAAATGCAGATGTCTTGTACTTTGAGTAACTAATTTGAAGACAACAATACGCAATGTATAAACCATTGTTACCCCCTAATTATTGTGTTTTAAAATTTTGGGTTTTTTTTTTTTTCTCTTTAAAGTAAAAAAAAAAAACGGGGAGAAAGGGAAGTCACAGGTTGGATACTTGTTTTGGAAAGTGACAGCTTGTGAAGACTACTCTTGACTGAAGTATAGGTGTATCAGGAAAGTTGAAAGCTGAGGATCAGACAGGAACACTTGAAAAATCAGGCATTTCAGCTGTTACACTAAGCACAGGTAATTGGTGCACTGAAAGTAACTAAAGCAATAACATTCAAACCCAGCTCAATCACTGATGAGATTTAATAAACTCTATCACACTAAAAGACTAATGAGTAAAGAAGCAGATTCACATTCACACATAACCATTAACGACAATCTATTGATCTTTATGAGGTGCGACGAAAACTATGGTGAACACTACCGCCCAGTATCATCCAACTGAAAGGCAGGTTTGTAAAACCATCACAGTGTGTCCTCACGCACCGTATCCAT
Source organism: Dasyprocta punctata (assembly GCA_004363535.1). Taxonomy (NCBI): domain Eukaryota; kingdom Metazoa; phylum Chordata; class Mammalia; order Rodentia; family Dasyproctidae; genus Dasyprocta; species Dasyprocta punctata. Next base: position 45,202 of record RJWM01008933.1, read on the forward strand.
GGGACCCGGCACCAGGTGACTTTCGGCACTCTATGAAAACTAAATGTCTGAGAGCCACAACAGTGTAACTAAAGACACTCATAAAAGAGGACTTCCAGAACTGCTGCAGAAAGTGCCAAGAACTATGGCATAAGTGTGACCTTAAGTAAAGGGGAGTATTCTGAGGGGAAGTGATGGCAAAGTATCTTTTACTGCAACAAATTTTTAAAAATGTAAACATTCACAGCATTTGATCACACTTCATGCTATCTGACTACAAGATTAAAAGGAAACATAAAGGTCAATTTCAGAAAGAGATATACAGTCACCAAAGATCTGGAAATTAAACTTCTCAGTAACTGATGTGGCAATGTGGAAATCATGTAAGAACTTAAGACTGCAGATGAGAAGGGGATTTGGGGGTTGGGGGGAAGTGTAGGGGAGTAGAATGGGAAATAAAAAGGATCAACATGCAATATGTGTATGCACCAATATCCCACAATGAGTATATTCACTATTTATCACAAACATATACTATACTAATAAAACTTTAAGAAAACGTCAACATACCAAATCTGTGTAAACATTTGCAATAGTGCTTGGAAGGAAATGAAAGTCTTAAATCAATGATTTAAGGTTAAGAAACAGATGTTAAAGAGCTAAGGTTACAGAAAGCAATGGTAAAGAGCAGCAATCGACAAAACTGAAAACAAAAAAGTAGCCAAATAAAAGGTGGTTCCTCATAAAGATTAATAAAATTTATAGTAAACTTAAAATCAAATTAATAAAGACAAAAGACACACTGCCAATATGAGGAGCAATTGAAAAGACATCACTACAGATGCTATAGCTATTAAAAGATAGTTAAAACACAAATTAATGGCAATGACTGAATGAAACATAAATTTCTTTAAAGACAAAAAAATGCTCAAAAAAGTGTGGGCGTAAAACACTGTCAAAGACTGAAGGCTTTCAGCACTCAGGAGGCTGAGGCAGGAGGACTGCTGCAACTTCAAAGCCAGCCTGGGCTACAACATTATTTCAAGACCAGTCTAAACTGCATAGTGAAACAGTCTCAAAAAGACAAAGAAAGATGAAGGTTTTCAAGAAATAGGTAATTCTAACAATGCCCATTAAAGCAACTGCATTTACACTTTAAAACTTTCCAATAACGAAAATCATAGGCTCAGAAAAGGTAGTTTACAAACTCTCATAAACATTTATAAAACAATACTAATTCGACATAAATTTTCTGAGAACTATAATAAGACACTGTCCAACTTGTGAAGTCAACATAAACCTAACACAAAGAATTCTATTAAAAGGTATCCTTTGTAACATATATGCAAAAAAATGGACCAGGGAGGGAAGTGAAAAGGGAACAGGAGCAATCCTCAAAAAAAAACTAACAAATGTATCCATTAATTTATAAAAGTGAACAAACATCATCACTAAGAAAAGCTTAACTCTACATTTGAAAATAAGTTAATTTGTAAATAAAGCACATGATCCCTCAATAAAAACATCTGACCAAACTCAACATTGACCCATAACTGAAATACTCAGCAATCTAAGAACAGAATGAGAATGTACTTAACAAAACACCATTTGCTTTCTTCCATGGAAGCTGTTGTAACAAACCAGATGTTTCTTTATGGCAGAAATTTATTTTTCATAGTCTGGAGGCTAGGAAGTCTAAGCTTAAGGTGCCAGTAGATTCAATCTGAGTGAGGAGCTGCTTTCTGGTTTTTGCACTGTATAGTCTTCTCTGTTTTCTCACACTGCGGCATGGTGGAATGGGGGAAGAGGCTCTTTGTAGCTTCCTCTGAAAAGGCACTAGTCATTTATGATCTATTTACTCCGCAAACCTCAACCTCTCCTAAATACTTCCACATCTAGAATCAGGTGTCAGCATCTGAATTTTGAGAACAAAAACATTTAGGCTGTAGCATCACTCTATCACACTTAATAATGAAAGACTAAAAGCTTGCCTCTTAAAATTGGGTACAATACTAGGCAAGGATATCTGCTCTCACCATACATCTTCAACATAAAGCTGGAGATCTTACCAATGTAATAAGGGAGAAAAGGGAGAGGGTTAACATTAAAACTTTAAAATACTTAAACATCGTATTTGCAAATAACATGACTAAGGAAATTCCAAAGACTCTACAAAAAATGTTAATAGAATAAGTGAACTTAGCAAACTGCAGAACTGAAGGTCAATATGCAAAAAACAACTGAAGCATTTTAACAACTGAAAACTGAAATTTAGGAGTTATAATAGCATAAAATTATGAAATATTAGACATAAAATGTAACAAAATGCTCAACTATATCTATATTGAAGTATAAAATGTTGATGTTAAGATGTTAATTTCTTCCCAAACTGATCTATACACTCAACACAGTCCGAATTAAAATCCTCTCAGGACTTGTTATAAAACCAACAAGATACTGCTAAGTTTCATGGGCAAGCAAAAGAACTAAAATAGCCAAAGTGATTTTTAAAAGGAATTCAGTTTAAGAATTTCTGATTTCAAGACTTATTATAAAGTAAAAATGCCATGACAATGCAATATTAGAAAAATTATAGGCACGAGGATCAAAGGAATAGTCCAGAAACAAATACATATATATAGCCAACTGACTTGCAACAAATTTAATACAAGAAAGGAAAAAGTTCCTGACAAACAGCACTAAAAGAACTACATAATCATTTGAAAAAAAAAACAAAAAAAACCAAAAAATGCCTTGATCCTTACCACACCATACAAAAAAACTAAAAATAATAATATACCTTGAAATAAAGGCCAAAACCATGAAACTTGTAAAAGGAAACATAAAAGGAAATCTGCACAACTTTGCGCTGGGCAAATAATTCTAAAAACACAGAAGCACAAACCATAAATTATGGATAAATCAAATTTAATTGTAAAGCTCCTCTCTTTTACAGTTAAGAAAATGTGAAAAGTTTCTTTGCAACATGTGTTTATGAGTCTACATCTGTTAAAGGAATTGTATAAAGAATGTACACAAAATTCTTAAAGCTCATTAAGACAAACTGCTTAATTTTAAAAACTGGCCCAAAAGTCTGAAGAGAAACTTCAGAATGAAAACATACACATGAACAAATTCTCAGTGCTATCAGTCATAAGGCAAATGCAAGTTAAAATCACAGTGTGATACTGCTAGACACCTACTAGAAGGGTTAAAGCATTTATGAGGATGAGGGGGCAACTGAAGCTTCATACTGGTGGACATGTACAATGGAACAACCACTCTGGAAAAAGTCTGGCAGTTTCTCACTTAAACATTCACTTACCATACAACCCTGCATATTCTACTTGCAGGCATATACCAAAAAAATAAAAACATATTCACACAAGAACAGAGAAAGAACATTCACAGCAACTTTATTAAGAATCCCAAACTGGAAATAACCTACATATCCATAAACAGATGTTATAAGCAAAAAATTGTGGTAAATCAACATCACAGACTACTCAACAATAGAGATAAGCCCAAACAAAACAAAACAAAACAAAACAAACAAAACAAACCAACAAATGATCCTCAAAAAATCATACTGAAAAAAGCATGATGCAAGAGTTTATATATACACTGGGCATGGTGACACATGCCTGTACCCCAGCAATTGGGAGGCTGATACAGGACTGCTGTGGGTTTGAGGTCAGTCTGGGTTACACAGTGAGTTCAAGACTGGCCTGAATTACACAGAGACACTGCTTCAAAAAAAAAAAAAAAAAAAAAAAAAAAAAAAAGCATACAAAAAACCTATATATCGCACACACAAAACAGTATATTACATAAAAAAACCCTATATATATTACACAGTTCTATTCGCATGAAATTCTAGAACAAATGAAACAATTTATAGACAGTTAAAGAAAACCAGTTTGCTGGGTATGAGGATCCTTGACCAACTGCAAGAGTGCACAAGAGAACTTTTGGGGAGATGAAAATAATTTGTATGCTGAGTGTATACACTGTCGAAACAAAATGAACTATACATTTTAAATAAGTATATTTTATCATATCTAATTTATCCTCAAAAAAGTTGATTTAAAAAAATACTCTATTTGGGAACTATTAACTGGTATGAGTGTAAAACCATCTCAAAAGATGTCAAAGAAAATCTAAGAAAACAGAACTATTTACAGCTTTTAAAAATGTGAAAAAAATGAAAACTATAAAATCATCTTGGAAAGCCAAGAACACAAAAAGATATTTTACGGTAATATTGGCTATTTATCAAAGTTTTGGGAAACATCACAGTTAATGCTAAGACATCAGAGATATTCCCCTTGAAGTCAGAAACAATACCAAGTTTTTGGCTACTAGTGTTAGTACTCAACATTGTATATAGTGTATAATGGCCAAAGCTAGGAGAAAAACATGTTATAAAAACTGAAAAGCCAACTACAAAACTCTGAATATTTTCAGATAATTATCAACTCAAAATAATTACATGATAAGCAGAAAATTCAAATGCTACCCCATAACCAGAAGAAAGAGCAAGAGCAAGAGCTCTCTCTCTAGAAAGAAAGTAGAAGGGGAAAAAAAAAAACTATGGTATTCGCGGTTCCTACTACTACAGCAACCAAACTATAGAGTAGCAAGAATATGGAGAAGGAACTTCATATAATTGAGGGAGAGGGGAGATAAGCCTTCCCTAAGAATACAAAGCAAGATATAAATAAAATGGAGACCACATGCCTGTGGAGTTGGGAAAAGGACTCAGTTTTCTACAAATTAATCTAAAATTTCAATATAACCTCATTCAAAAGAGCTAAGGGTTTTAAAAAATTTAAACCACAATTGAGCCTAAAGGTCATCCAAAAGAATGCCTAAGAGTCAAGAATATTTTCAAAAAGAGTAATAAAAAGGGATAAACAGCTATCAAAATTTAAAATATCCATACCCTTTAAGCAATTCCATTTCCATTTCCGTTTCCAGGAATCCATGCTCCAGAAATGTTCATATATACAGCAAGTTTACTGAATCGCTCAACATTGACTCTTGGGATGTAGGTATGACAAGAAGGGAAAATGCGAGTTGCACTTTTTACCTTACATGCTTTTTTATAAAGTATGCTAAAATTTTTAAATCAAGAATTTAAGGTTTATAATTAAACATCAGAAAAGTTGTATCTATAATATGGCATTACTTGTAATCGCAAAAACAAAATGCAATTAACGTAAATGTCTTTCAACAGGGAATGGTCAAATGAAGCCATTCAAACTGATGAAATACCATTGGCCTTTAAAAACTGTTAAAGACCTACACGAAATTAAGACATATAGTTAAGTGAAAAGGCAAATGGCCATAGAAATATGCTTGGTATACCGCCTGCTCAAAAAGAAAACCACCGTTGTATGTATATGTGTGTTTAAAAGTAAATCTGTGAAAGGCCTCTGAAAGATGAACACTAAATTGTGAAATCTAGATAATGAAGTGGGACTGAAAATAAAAAGAAATGTTCATATTTTACCTAATAGCTTTTTATTTATACCGTTGAATTTTGCATCAAGCTTCCATGTCTGTAATTCAAAAAAATTAAAAATTAAACTTATTTCATATAAAAATGACATGAATTCCGGAAAACAATTACAAAATGAAAAAAAAGCCTTTAAAAGTTTATTTGTGCTATTTTCAGGTTTATTTACATACTCGTGAAATGATGTAGTCTTCAGCAAAGGTAACTGCCATTTTAAAAGAAATGCACCCAAATATTTCATGATAAAAATAACAACATATTGAGCCTTTATTTTTTAAAAAAGGCAAACTTCACAAAAGTAGTTAACCCACATCAGTGGCTACGCAGATATTAATTTTAAAAATCTTTTTTAATCCCCTACATTATTTTTCCTGCCTGTAAAAATTGTCTATCGCCTTCCCTTTAATTCAACTTGGTCTGAACGGCTTCAAACTCACCATTTTGAATGTGCGCAAAATGACTAACTAGCAGTAATTTTAAGGAGGCCAAAATCAAAGATGCATCTGCCAGATGGGTGCTCTGACAGGACGTCGCCAACCGGAAGGGGGATGGATGGAGTCGCTAGCCTCCCGTTAACCTCGGGAGAACCATCCTGTGGTTTTCAAGAGTATCTGTGGGCCCGAGCTGCGTGACAATCGCGAAAAACGCAAACACACCCCACACCGCAACCGCAACGGAAGGCGTTTCGGGGGAGGGGGCTGCGGGCCTGTGGCGCAGGAGGGATCGCTCCTGGCCAGGTGACACGAGCCGCGCAGGAGGGCGGTGCGAGGCGCCGGTGGGCGGCCCTCGGGCTGTCGCGGCGGTGGGGTCCTTGGCCGAGGAACCAAGGACAGCAGAAGAGACGGTGGGGGAACAGGCCGGAGGGGACCCGGGTACCGATCGGTGCTGCTCTTGGCTGAGAGCACAGCCCCGGCTCAGGCTGCACCGGCCCCGGGAGGCGAAGGAGGCCTCTAGAGCCATCAACCCCACCCACCATGGCCGGCGCCGCGGCCGCCGACAGGCCCCGCCGCTTCTCTCGGAGAGGCCGAGACACCGAGTAGCTGAAGGCAGCAATCTCCTCGCCCCGACCCCCGTAATCCCGACATGAAAACAGGCAGAACTGTTAAAAAAAAAAAACCCTCACCGAAATGCGAAGCGGCTCCAGAACGTGAACAGCGTTGAGTCCTCCACCCGCCACCACCTCCTTCTTCTCCGCCTCCGACTCCTCCCCCGCGGAGCGCGCAGCGGCAGGCGGCGGCGACGGAAGCAGAGGCGGCAGCGGCGTGCCCCGCCCCTCGCGCCGCGGAGGAGGCGGGGCGAGCACTAAGCCCCGCCCCAAGATAGTGCTGTCCAATAGATGTCAGCAGCCCCTGCTGGGGGGAAAAACGGACATTCCCAATAGAAACTCGAGGAGTGGGCTCACGTCAAGGGCTGGGACGTGGCAGAAAAGGGGCAAAATACTTGCTGCGCCTTGCTCCGAGTCTCTGTCAGGGGCGCTTCACGGATTGGCCGAAGGGCGGAAAGAGGAAGCCCGAGTCCGCACCCCCCCCCCTGCTCCCACCTCCTTTCCCTGCAGCACTGCGACGTTTGGCGAGGGGGCGGGGCACCGTGTCCGGGCAGAAACAGCACAGCCTTTTGTGGTTTGGGCTGGGAGAGAAGGGCGGGGCCTCGGGCCAAGAGAAGCGGGTGTGGAGGGTTAAAGGGAGAGCTGGCGCAGTTAGACTTTTTCAGAGATGCCAATGGCAGCTGCCAAAATGGAAGCGTGAAAATCGACCTTAATTGCACTGGAAACCCAAAAAGACCCTAGGGTCTCCTGGTGCAAAACCCAGTCAACTGTAGTTTTGATATCAATGGGAAAAAAAAGTAACAGGAGGAGGAAGGGCATGCTTGCCAGGCCGACACAGTGCTTCCCACCTCCCAGCCCGCGGGGAGCCCTCACCCCCCCTCCTCACTCCGCTGGGCAGGGCTGGGGGTCTGTAACCTTGACCTGACCAGAGCCCTGCGGTTTACCGCTCCACACCGATGGGTTGGCAAGCCAGGAAGTAACAGTTCCCATCACAGGCAACCAAAATAAATACAAAAGCTGTAGTTCCCGGACACCTTACTTAATTTAAATCGGGGCAAAAATTTAATTATGTCACTGATGCAAAACTGATTTTTTATTCTGCACATGTCCTCTTTCTTCATCACAAAACAAGCCCTCTTCTCTGGTTACAGTCCTGTCTTTCTCTTGTACTCCCCCTCCTTCCACCCTTCCACATCTTTTCGTGCCTATTCCCCGGGGTGTATTTGTCGTGTGTCCTCTCTCGCGAATTAAGACCCCCTCTTCTTGTGCTGTTATCTGACAACTAAAATCCGCCACGGAACTGAGACTAATTTTTTTTTCCTGTCTGTTGATGAACCCAATCCAAAATTTTACTATGGAAATTTAGGCTATGAGAATTTGCCAGACATTTTGTGAAACCTAGTTTAATTCCAGCCCTCCCTCGTAGTACATATCTTACTAAGAAACCGTTTCGCACTTGATTTTACTCTGCCTTTACACATGTTGCTGTAAGACTTGTAACTCTTCTCTATCCAGGTCTCTCCCTCTTTGCAAGAGAATTCATATTTTAATTACATTCCTCTAATTTCCCTTTAGAGTTTTGAACCTGGGCCCAATGGGAGGCGCTAACCTGCTTTGGGGCGCAGGGTTTCGCAAATTTCAATTCTTTCAGACCATGTCTGTGTATACTACTTGCAGTATTTTCTGTTTCTTTAAGCAAATGTGTTTATCTTCAGTTTTCTTAAGAGAGAAACTATTGAAGTGCTGTAAATAGAAAACGTACATCACTGATCTTAAGTTAAAAGTAACTATAAGTGGAAGTAAAATAATATTTGAAAATTTTGGTCAGAGCGTAAAATCTTCTTTGTTAAGAGGGTAAATTATCTTTAGGCACATGTTAAAGGCACAGCACTTAGATAACATTTTTATAGTGATGTCATCAAAGTGTAGAAAAAAAAGAATCAAAATAGCAATCACTTTCCTCACTATGTGAGTCACTGTTTTTAATCCTGCATCTATGTCCCACGTACAGTCATCCAAAGCATCCTAAGTGATCTATGTGGCTGTTTGAGAATGCTAGGATGCTAGGATGCAGACCTAACACACATACTTTAGAATTAAATGGAAATATTCATGTATTAGCTTCTGCTTTGTGGCTCCATGTTTCTGGGCATCCTACTCACTCTCTAGTTTTGATTTCCTACTTAAACATGGGAAATTAACAATACCTACTTATGGATTATTTTATGGATTAAATAACCAAGTCAGTGCAAAGCATATCATACCTAGAATGAAGTACTACATATGTACTAGTTTATGTACCGTAGATAAACTATGGTTTATTAGCTTATGCATATTGTTGATTCTATAGTTGGGGAGAACATCCTAAGGCAGTGGGCTGAAGGAACCATATAGGATAATGCAGTATTTCTGCAGAGAAATCTACAGACTAACAGCATCAGCATTACCTGAGTACTTTTTAAAAATGCAAATTCTCAGGTTCAGTTTCAAACCTGAATCAGAAATGCTAGGTATGGTACTTAGCTGTATTTTAACAAGCCTTCTAGGTAATTCTGAGACACATGAATCCCAACAATGCTGAGTACAAATCAAAGGAGAACCGGTTTAGGGTGAGAGGACTTAGAATAATATCAGCAAATATAGAGGCACAAGAACTCTAAAAATGGTCTTTTCCAAAAAGCCATGAGAATGCTGGCAAAACTGGCAGGATCAACCTTTTCTGAACTCTAAAAATTAACCAAAGGGTTGCAACAAGCCAGGGAGTACTTATTCAAGAAAAATGGCTGAATCTCTGTAAGAACAACAAGCTTTGTGGCATTACCTTATTCCAATTCCTATTGTTTTCTGCTGGATTTCTTCATGTTGCTCTACAGACTCTGATTCTGGCTCCCAAATGCCTGAAGATGGCATTGCATGTATTGCCATTATTGTAGTTTCTCATGTCAATTGTCACAGCTTCCCCTGAACAATCAAGTCAATGCCATGTGTTTTAAATATTTATTTACTTACAATCTTGAATTCATTGAGCAATACTAGTTAATGTAACAGATATAGTCTCAAATGTTATGTTTTAACTCAACAGAAGTATATCTCATGCATACATGAAGTTTACTTAGTGATAAGAGAGAAGGAGAAGTTCTGTTTCATGTCATAATTCAAGGACCGGATGATGGCAGAGGTGCACCTCATGTGTTCCAAGCTTGTGATAATCTCCACCAAATACTTAAGGTACTTTGACAAGATGAGTTATTGTTGAGGGCAAAGGTAGCAATAAATATGCAGAAAAGGATATTGTAAATACCTATGACATAATCTAGTCTGTAGATTTTGTCCATTCTGAGACTGTTGTCCTTCAACAAGCAGCATTAGCATCACCTAGGAACTGCTATACATGCAAATGTGGGGGTTACATCTTAGACAAAGGAATCAGAAACATTGAGAGTAGTGCTCTATAATTTATGTTTAATGAAACCTCTATCAGTGGTGGCGAACCTATGGCATACATGCCACACATAGTGTTTGTTATCAACGAAAGCTCTAAAAGATTTGCCATCACTGTGCGATGCTAAAGCAAACTAGGTTTTGAGAAATGCTAGGTTACAAGACATCAGTATTAGGTTGAGAAGTGGGTAAGGGACTGATAAGATTTGGATTCTTTCCTTTTATAGAGAGTTTAAGCATAGTTACATGGCAACTGTGATGTGAGAGTTTATGCAAAGGAGAGGGTGTGTGTGCTAGACTAAGACAGACAGTATAATAGACTTTTTCAGCCTTCACAACTTTCTAACGTGCCTTCCAATGCTGGAGATGCTGGGAAATTGAGAACTCTGCTTCCTGAGACTTCCTTTGCTGTTAGGTTTCCAGATATAATTTAGATTCTGTCAATTAGTTGCTCTAATGTGAGATTTGGAAGGTTAGCATTAACATTGTAAGTCAAAGTTATTGATTGTCTTTAACAGTTGTGCCAGTGATCTTGCTGTCTGGACTTGAGCTCTGTAGCAGTACAGAGTTAGGAGCTGAGACATCCACTTTGTTGGTATATGCAGTGGTTAATCTTGATTGTCCACTTGATTTGCTTGAGAGATGCTGAGGAGATTAGTACAGCACATATCTGGGTGCTTCTAGGTAAGTCATGGGGGCATGAGCATTGGGGATTGTTTCTGGCCCCTTTGTCTCGGGCTTTTTCTTGTCTCTCTGCTCCCTGGCTGCAGTGAATTAAGCAGCTTTCCTCCACCACTCTCTTCCACCATGATTCAGAGTCATGGAATGAATCCTCTCAAGTCATGAGCCAAAAATAACCCCTTCCTCTTTGTACGTTATTTATGTCAGGTATTTTGTCCCAGCAATGAAAAACTGACTAACACAGTACACTGAGGCTTGTGTAGGCAGTGGTGTAGCACTAAAAATGGGAATTGCATTGATGTTTTCTGGGGATCACAAAGCAGCTCTTGGTGCTGTTGCTCTGCTCATGCTAAGGACAGAAGTTTTGCTGGCAGCCTGGTTTTGCAATATCACTCTGGGCTTAGTTCTTGGAAGCTCAAATTAGAGCCTGTTTCTTTAGCCTTTCCAACAGGAGCATAAGCCATTTTATAACAAGTAGCAAATATTTTATCTGCTAAAACTTGCTAGAATCAGCTGGATTCTCAACAACTGATTCTGAATCATATTGCAGATGTAGCAGGTAAACTAGTTCCCCCTTCCCAAAAAACTTTGAGGACATTTCTTTAATCTTGATGCTCTAAGATTTTACAATGTATTCTAAGTATGGGTTTTTGGTTCATGTGGTAGATACTGGGCAGATCCTTCTGGTATAAAGACTTAAATCTTTGAACCCTGGAAAATTTCTTTTCTTTTTTTTTTATTTAAGAGAAAAAAGACACAGAAAAGAAAAAGAAAAAGAAGCAAACAATCAACAACAACAAATCCAATACAATAACATTATAGGTTTACAAAACAAGATGATAGGAATTTGACAATGGTTGTAATATTGCATATCATTACCTTCAAAAGGGTTGTTTAGATTAACAGATATAGACATGCAAAATTGATCTAATCATATGAGTATTAACTTTTCTTTTCCAATAGCTAATACATTTAGTAGTATAGTCATTTTAGCTATCTCATGTATACATATATACAAATTTGTGTCTTTTTTTTCCCTTCCTTAATTCCTCCTTTCCTCTATCCCAATTACTTTTGCTCTTTGAGCAGTTTCTTACCCTTACACAGTATTTATTGTAGATTTTGGATCGTATATACTTTTTCAGTTTCTTACACTAGGGAGACAATATGGTATTTACACATGTGAGTTTGATTTACTTCACTTATGAGTATGGTCTCAAGTCATGTCCATTGACTTACAAAAGTCTTGATGCAGTCTTTCTTGATAGCTGAGTAGTGCTTCACTGATAAAAATACATCTTTTTTATCCATTCCTTGATTGATGGGCATGTGGGTTGTTTCCAAGATTTGACTATTACAAATTGTGTTGCTATAAACATGTGTGCACAAATATCACTGTGGTATGATGCTTTCAATTCTGTGGGAAGATGCCCAGAAGCGAAATAGCTGGGTCAAATGGAATCTCTAATCCTAGCTTGTTGAGGAATCTCCACATAGATTACCAGAGTGGTTACACCAGTTTACACACCCGTCAACAGTGAAGAAGAGTTCTTTTTTCCCCACAGCCCCTCCAACATTTCTTACTGCTTGATTTCTTGATCTTGGCCATTCTTTCTGGGGTGAGATGGAATCTCAGTGTGGTTTTAATTTGCATTTCCCAAATGACCATTGATGTTGAACATTTTTTCATATATTTATTTGCCTTTTGTATTTCTTTCTCTGAGAAGTGTGTATTCATCTCAGATGCCCATTTTTGGATTGGGCCCTTGAATTTTAGGGGCATGATTTTTTAAAATTCTTCATGCGTTTTAGATAGAAGTCCTCTGTCTAAGGGACAGTTGACTAAGAAGTTTTTCCATTTGGTGGATTTGCTTTTCACTCTGTTGGAGATTTCCTTTGACATGCAAAAACTTTTTAATAGAATGAGATCCCAGTTGTTGCTTGTGGGGAACATTTCCTGTGCAGTTTGATTTTTGTTCAAGAACTCTCTGCCTACTCTTATGTCATCAAGAGTTTTACCTATTTAGTCTTCCAGCAGATTAGTGTCTGTTTTAATATTCAGATCCTTGATCCATTTTGACTTTAGTTTAGTGCATGGTGATAGACATGGATCTAGTTTTAGTTTACAGCATACGGAAAGCCAGTTTTTTTGCACCACTTATTTTAAAGAAGCTATCTTTCTTCCGGTGTACATGTTTGGCCCCTTTGTCAAAGATGAGGTGGCTGAGGGTCTTTGTAGCTGTGACTGTATCTTCTAATCTATTCCATTGATCTTCAGGTCTGTTTTGATTCCAGTACCATGCTGATTTTATCACAGTAGCTTTGTAATATACTTTCAAATTGGAGATTGTGATGCCTCCTGCCTTAGCTTTATTGCCTAGAATTGCCTTTGCTAGTCTAGGTCTCTTCTGGTTCCAGATGAATTTTATGGATGATTTCTCTAGCTCTGTGAGGTATGCAAATGCTATCTTGATTAGAATTGCGTTAAACCTGTGTATCAACTTTGAGAGAATGCCCATTTTCGCAATGTTTGTTCTTCCTATCCATGAACAGGGAAAATCCATTTTCAGAAATCCTCTTTGGTTTCCTTTTTTAGAGTAATGTAACTTTCACTGTATAGACCTTTTGCTTCCTTTGTTAGATTGATTCCTAAGTATTTCATTTTTTTGGATGATATAATGAAGAGTGTGATTTCCCTTATTTCTGTCAGTGACTTTGTTGTTTGTGTACAGGAATGCTATTGATTTTTGAGTATTCACCTTGTATCCAGGTATATTACTGAATTTGATTTCTAGAAGTCTTCTAATGGATTTTTGGGGGTCTTCATATTGAAAGTATCATATCATCTGCAAATAATGATAATTTTCCTTCTTCCTTTCCTATCCTTATTCCCTTTATTTCTTTCTCTTGTCTAATTGCTCTGGCTAATATTTCCAGAACTATGTTGAACAGGAGTGGTGATAATGGACATCTTTGTCTTGTTCCTGTTTTTAGGTTGAAAGTTTTCAGTTTTTCTCATTTAGTATGATGTTGGCTGTTGGTTTATGATATATGGTTTTTATCAGGTTGAGGTAGAGACCATCTATTCTGATTATCTGTAGGGTTTTTATCATGAATGGGTGTTGGATTTTGTCAAAAGCTTTTTCTGCATCTATTGAGATAATCATGTGGTTCTTGTCCTTGGCCCTGTTGATATGGTGTATTACATTTATTGATTTGCGTATGTTGAACCATCCCTGCATTCCTGGGATGAATCCCACTTGATCATAGTGTATAATCTTCTTGATAACTTTCTGTATTCTATTTGCCAGTATTTTATTGAGGATTTGTGCATCTATGTTCATTAGGGAGATTGGCCTGTAATTTTCTTTTTTGGTTGGGTCTTTCTCTGGTTTTGCTATTAGGGTAATACTTGCTTCCAGGAATGAGTTAGGGAGACTTACTTCCCTTTCAATTTCATTGAAAAGTTTAAAGAGTGTTGGCATTAAGTCTTTCCTAAATTTCCTGTAGGATTCAGCAGTGAATCCATCAGGACCTGGGGTTTTCTTTGTTGGTAAGATTCTAATTACATTTTCAATTTCATTAGCTGAAATTGGGTTATTCAGCAGTTTTACATCTTGTTTCAGCTCTCGTAATTCACCACGTTTCTAGGAATCTGTCCATTTTTTCCGTGTTATCAAATCTATGGGAGTAAAGGTTTTTGAAGTAGGTATTGATGATCTTCTGTATTTCCACAGGGTCTGTGGTGATTTCACCCTTGTCATTACTTATTGCTTGGATTTGAGTTTTTTCTTTCCTCTTTTTGACAAGGTTGGCTAGGGGTTTATCAATTTTACTTATTCTTTCAAAGAACCAACTTTTTGATTCATTCTTTGTATTGTTTTCTTAGTTTCAATCACATTAATTTCTGCTTTGATCTTTATAATTTCCTCTTGTCTTTGGGTTTTGGACTTGACTTGCTCTTCCTTTTCCAGAAGTTTGAGATGCATCATTAGGTTGTTTATGTGTGTTCTTTCCATTTTTCTGATGTGGGTGTTTAGTGCTATAGATTTCCCTTTGCTTTCATTGTGTCCCACAGTTTCCAGTAATTTGTATTTGTATTTTCATTCTATTGTAGATAATGTTTAATTTCTTCATTAATTTCTTCTGTGACCTATTGATTATTTAGGAGAGTGTTATTTAATTTTTATGTGTTTATGGGATTCTTTTGTTTTTTGTCATTAATTTTATTGCACTATGGTCAGATAATATGAATAGAATTATTTCAATTCTTTTGCATTTACATAAGCATGTTCTGTGGGCTAGTATGTGATCTATTTTAGAGAATGACCCATGTGCAGCAGAGAAGAGTGTGTATTCTGATGTTGTTGGGTGGAACACTCGGTGCACATCTACTAGGTCTATTTGTTCACAGGTTTGATTCAGCTCTGTTATTTCTTTGCTGATTTTTTGTTTGGTTGATCTCTCTCTCTGTCACAATGGGGTATTAAGGTACCCTCTTATAACTGTATTATTGTTTATTTGGTTTCCCATGTCTATTAAGATTTGTCTTACATAGTTGCATATTTGGTGCACATATATTTATGATCATAACCTCTTCCTCTTGAAAATTTCCTCTTACAAGTAAGTAGTGACCTTCTTTATCTCTTTTGATCATTCTTGGTTTGAAGTTCACATTGTCTGCAAACAAAACAGCTACCCCTGTTTTTTTCTGGGTTACTGTTGCATGGAGTATTGTTTTCCATCCTTTGATTTTTAGTCTGTGAATTTCCATTTGAGTTAAATGTGTTTCTTGTACACAGCATATTGTTGGATTTTGTTTCTTAACCCTTTCTACCAGTATGTTTGTTTTTATTGGTGAGTTGAGACCATTCACTTTGATTGATATAACTGATATGTACTAACTTATCCCTGTCATGTTATCTTTCTGTTGTTGGTTTTCTACTTTTTCTGTTTAATTGTTTGCCCTGCTTTGTGGTTTCCTTTTGCTGTTGTTCTTGGGATTGTAGTTATCTTTGTCTCTTTCTAGAGTGTCTTTCAGTACTCTTTGTAGTGTTGGTTTTGTGGCCATGAATTTCTTCAGTTGTTTTGTTTCATGAAAATATCTTCTTTCTCCACCAATTTTTAAAGAATGTTTTGCAGGATACATCTATCTGGCTCAAAAGTTGTTTACTTTCAGGATTTGGAATACTTTGCTCCAAGTTCTTCTCGACTTGAAGGTTTGTGTTGAGAAGTCTGCCATAATTCTGATAGGCTTTCCTTCATAGGTGATGTTTTTCTTTTCTCTGACAGCTTTTATTATTCTGTTCTTGTGCTGAATTTCTGATATCCAAATTATTATATGTCTGGGTGAAGATTTATTTTGGTTATGGTTAATTGGGGTTCTGTGTGCGTCACTTATTTGTGTATCAGATTCTCTTCCCACGTTTGGAAAATTTTCTGCTATTGTTTCTGCAAATAGTCTTCACAGGTCATACTTACTGACCCTTGCTTTTTCATCGACACCTATTAATCTTATATTGTTTCTCTTGGCATCATGCTGCAGCTGTTGAATTGTTGTTTCCCACTTCCTTGTCATTTTTAAGAGATCTTTTCTTTTGTGATTGTAAGCTTCCATGCTGTCTTCAAGGTCTGAGAGTCTATCTTCAGCTTCATTCAAGCCGTTTTGCCAACTTTCAATGCAATTTTAATTTCCTGACTATCCCTTTGAATCTGTTTCATGCATTCTGTTTGTTTCTTATTTTGTTCATTCAAAGTTTCCATCATTTTCTTATTTTCTTCTATTTTTTTTATCTTGATCTTCTTTTGACACACACAGCATTTCTTTCATATTTGTCATTTCATTTTTTACCTGAGAAATTATTTCTGATGTGATTTCCTCTATAACTTCATAGAGTTGTTTCTTTACTTCAGTTGCTATCATTTCAGAAAGTTCAGTTGTGTGATTTCCAGTGTTTTCCATTTCAGTGTCTCTTGTGTTTGTTCTCTATTCTCTGGAGGACTGAGACTGCATCTTGCTCTTTTGTTTTATCATTTTCCTCTGGGACCTGTGTGGCTGGCCAGGTAGCCTGCTGATGGATTGCACTGCAGTGCTGTGCTGGGTAGAACTTCAACTGTCCACTGCTAGCCAGGGTACACTCCCAAACTATGGCACTGGAGCTTTGTGCTCTGTGGCCTGTGAGCTTGGCTGTGTGTTCCCCTGATGTACTTTGTTGGGTTGCTCTGGGATGCTGGGCTGAGCAGAGCTTGTATTCTCTCTGTAGCTAGCAGAAGCACACCCCCGGAGCATGTAACTGGGTCCTAGAATGTGGTTGGGTGCGGTTCAGAACCTCCACAACCAAGGTGACTAGCAGAGATGCATCCCCGGGGTGTGGTGCCAGGGCCTTGCTCCTGGCTGGGTGGATTTCAGAACCTCCAAGACCTGTTGCTTGGCCACACCCCTGAACTATGGAACTGGGGCCTTGTGCTCTACTGGGCAGAGTTCAAATTCTCCAAGACCCTTCAGCTATGCTGGCCGCTACCTGATGAATGACTCTGGGGCTTTGGGCTGGGCTGGGCTTGGCACCTCTGTGTCCTTTGAAGTTGACTGGGTGTTCCCCTGATGGATTGCACAGGGACACAGGGCTGGGCAGAGCTCGGATCCGCTGTGCAGCTAGAGAGGTCTCTCCCCCAGAGTGTGGTGCTGGGGCCTTATGCCTGGCTGGGTGGAGTTCATAACCTCTGGGACCCAGATGACTAGGTGGAGGGTGCCCCCATAGTGTGGCCCCACTGTGACCTTGCATCAGGCTGCGAGTAGTTCAGAGCCTCTGGAGCATGGGGCTAGCCAGAGTATGTCCCCAGCATATGGTGCCAGGGCCTTGCTTCTGACTGGGCTCCTGGAAAATTCCTTACATTACATTGATAATGAACTGTCTCTCTCTCTCTCTAGATACTGTCCAATTTTTTTCTGTCACTTATCATCTTCTCTTTTGTGTCCAACTTTCTGGGAGAGTTCTTAAGCATTATCTTTAATTGCTCCTATTGGATTATTTTTTTCAACCGTCATATTTTTAATTTCTGTATGTTTATTATAATTCAATACTGCTCTTATGAATATAGCCTGTTCTTAATCTCTAAGAATCTCGTTAGAAGTTTCATTTTCTAAAATTCTCTTCTGTTTCTACACAATTAAAATTTTTATTTATTGTTTTTAATTAGTTTTATTGGTACTTATTTATTTCTTTATTCATTCATTCATTTTTTGAGACAGGGTGTCACTGTGCATTTCAGGCTGGACTTAAGCTCACTTTGATGCCCAGGTTAGTTTCAAACTTGCTACAATCTTTCTGCCTCAGCTTCCTGAATGCTGCTTTTACAGGCATGCACCACCATACCCAGCTATTGGTAAATTTTTAGATATACATAATGATAACATTCATTATATGGAATTTGTACTAGTACAGGATATATCATAATTCTTTTTTCCCATTTTCCTCTGCTCCCTTCAAGCCCTCTTGCCCTCCTTTTTTTTTTTTTACAAAATATTTGTTTCCATTTTTCCTTCTTTTTTTGTCCTTTTCCTTGCCTTCCTTCCTCCCTTCCCATCCCTATTTTCTCTTCTCATTTGAACACTTTCTTCCTATTTCACAATATTTACTATGTATTTTAGCCCTTACTTATATTTTCACTTTCTCACATTAGAGGATCCATGTGATGTTTGAACCTGTGTGTCTGATTTATTTAACTTAAGTGTGTGTTCTCAAGGTTCTTCCATTTATCTAGAAATGGCTGAAGTTTACCCTTATTTATGGCAGAGTAGTACTTCATTGTGTAAAAACCCCCACATCTTCTTTATCCATTCATCGGTTGATGGACATTTGAGCTGTTTCCAAAATTTACCAATTACAAACCGTGCTCCTATAAGTAAGGTGTGCATACATGGCTGTGATGTGATGTTTTAAATTCTTTTGGGAAAAAACAAGAAGGAGAATTGTTGGGTCAAATGGAACCACTTGTCCTAGTTTTTTGTGGAATCTTTACACTGATTTCCACAGCGGTGTACCAGTCTATACTCCCATCAACAGTGAAGAAGGGTTCTTTTTATTGTTGGCTAATTTCTTGATAATAGACATTCTTTCTGGGGTGAGATGGAATCTTGGTGTTGTTTTAATTTGCACCTCTTGGATGACTGGTGATGTGGAACATTCTTTCATAAATTTATTTGCTGCTTCTGTTTCTTCATCAAAGAAGTGTCTATTCATTTTAGATGCCCATTTTTGGATTGGATCTTTAAATTTGGGGGAGATGTGATTTTTGGGGGTGTGTGTGACTTTTTTGAGTTCTTTATGTATTTTATATATTAGTCCTTTGTCTGAGGAACAGCTGGCAAAAATTATTTCCTACTCTATGGATAGTCTTTCACTCTTTTAGTGGTTTCTTTGCTGTGCAAAAACTTTTTAATAAGATGAAATCCAAGTTGTTGACTTTTTCTGATATTTCTTGTGTGATAGGGGTTTTGTTTATAAAGTCTTTCCCTACACCTGTGTCTTCAATATTTCTACCTATTCTATCTTCCAGCAGATTTAGTGACTCTGTTTTAATATTTAGATCTCTTATCCATCTCAATTTTAGTTTAGTGCATAGTGAGATATATGAGTCTAGATGTAGTCTTTGGCATGTAGAAAGTCAGTCTTTCCAGAACCATTTATTAAAGAGATTATCTTTCTTTCAGTGAAGGTGTTTGACACCTTTGTTGAAGATAAGGTGGCTGACTATGTTTGGAGTTATTTCTGCATCTTCTAGTCTGTTCCATTGATCCTTGGATCTGTTTTTTGCCAGCATCATGCTGATTGCAACTTTGAGTATATTACAAGTCAGGGATTATAATGCCTCTTTCCTTGTCTTTGTTGCCCAAATTTGTTTTTACTATTCTAGGTCTCTTCTGTTTCCAAGTCGGTTTTAGGATTGTTTGCTCTGATTCTGTGAGGTATGCTATTGGTATTCTGATTGGAATTGTATTAAATCTGTATAAAAATTTTAGGAGTATGGCTATTTTTGCTATATTCATTATTCCTACCCAAGAACAAAGGATATCTTTCCATTTCCTGATAACTTTTTCATTTTCCTTTTTAAGAGTATGTAGTTTTAAATATAAACATCTTTTATTTCCTTCATGAGGTTGATTTCTAAGTATTTCATTTTTTTCAATGCTATTGTGAAAGATATGGCTTCTCTAATTTTTTTCTCAGCAAGTTTGTTATTTGTGTACAGGAATGCTATAAATTTTTGAATGTTGATTTTGTATCCAGCTATGCTACTGAATTTAATTATTAAATCTAGAAGTCTTTTGGTGAAGTTTTTGGGGTCTTTTGTGTAGAGGATGCTTGTCATCTGCAAATAATGATAATTTAATGTCTTCTTTTCCTATCCTTATTCTTGTTATTTCTTTCTCTTGAATAATTCCTCTGGTTAAAGTTTCCAGAACTATACTGTATAGGAGTAGTGACAGTGGACATCTTTGTCTTGTTCCTGATTTTAGAGTGAAAGCTTTCAGCTTTTGTCCATTTAATATGATGTTGAGTGGTGTTTTGTCATAAATAAATTTTTTTCAGACTGAAATAAAGGCCATCTATTCCAATTTTTTGTAGGGTTTTTATTATGAATATCACATATGAGTGTTGGACTTTGTAAAATGCTTTTTCTGTATCTATTGAAATGATCATATGGCTTTTGCCCTTGGCTCTGCTAATATGGTTTATTACATTTATTTATTTGCATATGTTGAGCCATCCCTGCATCCCTAGGATGAATCCTATTTGGTCATACTGTATAATCTTCTTGATGATTTGCTCCATTCTTTTTTCCAGTATCTTATTGAGAAGTTTTGTATCTATGTTCATTAGAGACATTGACTTGTAATTCTCCTTTTTGGTTGGATTCTTCTATGGTTTTTGCATCAAGATAATCTTGCTTCCAGGAATGAGTTTGGGAGTATTGTTTCCCTTTCAATTTCATTAAGGAGTTTGAGGAGTAGTGGCATTAGATCTCTAAATTTCTCATAGAATTCACCAAAGACGCTTTCAGGATCTGGGCTTTCTTTTGTTAGTAGGTTTTAAATTACATCTTCAATTTTACTGACTGATATTGGTTTATTTAGAATCTTTATAGCTTGATTTCACTTTGGTAATTCATATATATCTAGGAATCTGTTCATTTCTTCTGTTTTCCATTATTAGAATACAAGTCATTGAAGTAGGTATTAATGATCTTCTGGATTTCTGCAGGATTCATTGTGATTTTTATTTTTTCATTCCTAGTTGCATGGATTTGAGTCTTTTTTCCTTTTTATGATAAGATTGACTAAGGGTTTGTCAATTTTATTTAATCTTTCAAAGAACCAACTGTTCAGTTCATTGATTCTTTGTATTGTTTTCTTAGTTTCAGTTGCATTAATTTCTGCTCTAATCTTTGTAATTTCCTCCCTCATATGTGCTTTGGGATTGACTTGCTCTTCTTGTTCTAGAAACTTGATGTTCAACACTTGGTTATGCATTTGAGCTCATTCTTTTCTCTGATGTGGGAATTACAGCTATAAATTTCCCTCTTAGGACTGCTTGCATTGCATCCCATAAGTTCTGGTATGTTGTATTGTCATTATTGTTTAATTGTAGAAACTGTCTGATTTCTTCTTTTATTTCATCTGTGACCCACTAATTGTTCAGGAGGGTATTTAATTTCCATGGATATATGAAGTTTTAGTGGTTTCTTTTGCCATTGATTTCCAATTTCATTGCACTATGATCTAGTAATATGCATGAGATAATTTTAATTCCTTTGTATTTACTTATGCATGTTTTATGAGCTAATATGTGGTCTATTTTGGAGAATGTCCTGTGTGCAGCTGAGAAGAATGTGTATTCTGGTCTTGTGGGGTGGACTATTCTATAGACATCTACTAAATCCACGTGTTTAAAAATTTGGTTCAGTTCTGTTATTTCATTGTTGACTTTTTGTCTAGTTGATCTGCCTATTTGTGACAGTGGGGTATTGAGGTCCCCCATTACAATTGTGTTAGCATTTATTAGTTTTTTCACGTCTGTTAACATTTGTTTTATATAGTTGGGTGTGCTCATATTGGTGCATATGTATTTATGACTGTTATCTCTTCCTCTTGGATTATTCCCATAACAAGGATGCACCAACTTTCTTAGTCTCTCTGAATAAGTCTTGGCTTGAAATCCACTTTGTCTCCAAATAGAATAGCTACTCCTGTTTTTTTTCAGAGTCCCTGTCACAGGAGGATTGTTTCCCTCGTTTGACTTCCAGTTCATGAATTTCTTTTTGAGTTAAATGTGTTTCTCATATATAGCATAATGTTGGCTCTTGTTTCTTGATCCATTCTGCCAGTCTATTTCTTTCAAATGGTAAAGTGAGACCATTAACATTGGTGGTTATAACTGATATGCATTGATTTATCCTTGTCATATTATTTTCCTGTTGTTGGCTCTGTTTTTCCCTTTTTTTCTCTCTCTCTGTTTAATTGCTTGCCTTCCCTGATAGATTCATTCTGTTGGGGTTCATGGAGTTGTAATCTTTGTTATCTTTTTCTAGAATATCCTTCAGAACACTTTGGAGTGCTGGTTTGGTATTCATGAATTTCCTCAGGTGTTTTTTAGTCATGGAAGTATCTTATTTCTCCATCAATTTTGAAAGATAGTTTTGTGGGGTACATCAATCTGGGTTAGAGGATGTTTTCTTTTAGGACTTCAAATACTTCACTTCAATCTCTTCTTGACTTAAAGGTTTTTATTGAGAAGTCTGTTGTAATTCTGATGGGCTTTCATTTATACATGATTTATTTTTTTTCTAACAGGTTTTAATATTTTGTTCTTGTGTTACATTTCTGGAATCCTGACCATGATATTCCTTGTTGAAATTTTTTTTTTGATCAGTGGTAATTGGAGTTCTATATGTCACTTATCTGTATGTCAAATTCTTTTTCCTCACCAGGGAAATTTGCTGCCATTATTTGTGTGAACAGGTTTTTATGCTGTTTGCGCCATCTCCTATTTTTCATTGACTATGATCAATCTTATGTTGTTTCTTTGCATCATCTAGCAACTGTTGGTTTCATTTTTCATGGTCTCTTGTAGTTTTTATTTATGTTTATTTTTTTGAGACAGAGTCTCACTATGTAGTTTGGGCTAGTCCTGAACTCATTATTAGCCCAGGCTGGTCTTGAACTCACAGCAGTCCTCATACCTCAGCCTCCTAAGTGCTGGGATTACTGCATGTGCCACCATGCCCAGGGTAAATTTTTAAGAAGTCTTTCTTTTCATGATTGCTACCCACAATTCTGTTTTCTAAATCTGATATTTTATCTTTTCATTGGCACAGTCTGCTGTGTATACTTTCAATAGCATTGTTAATTTCGTGGATATCTGTTTGAACGTGTTTCACAGATTCCACTTCTTTTCTATGTTGGGCACTTATGATTTTCATTATTTTCCTAAGTTCCTCTATTTTTTTTATCTGTAGCTTCTCTATACTCACTAATTATGTGCTTTGTTATGGTCATCATCTCTAAAGTTATCTGCAAAATTACTTCTGATTTTTTTCCATGCTTCATTCATTTGCTTTGTTACCCTCATTGTCACTACTTCGAAGGGTCCAAGTGGGTAGCTTTCGAATTGTTCTGTCTCACTGTCCCCGGGTTTGCCTTTGGTGAGCTGGATATCTGGGGTTTCATCCTACCTCCATGTCTTCTCCTTTTCTAGGTTTTTTTCATCTAATTCCTACACTGATGCTTGTAAATTGTTTATGGTAGGTATCTTTATTGCTAGTATCAAGAACCTTTAGGAAATGACTTCTTCTCATAGATGTTTTCCAGGTGTAACTGCCTTTTGAGTTTTGAGTCTTTTGCAAGATCATACCTCTTCAATTTACTGGGGATAAGAAATTGCTGTCTGTTTGCCCTAGCCCTTGATTCTTTGGCATTGACCTATAGTATTGTTTATGACACTTAGGCAATCTTAGTCTTGACATACAATGAAGAACAACTGATTAGAACACTTATGTCACATTGGTTAATGTAGTAAAATTAGCGATGACAATAGCATGAAACACAGCCTAGAAAATGACAAATTGTGGTAACTATTAATTTGCCACCTTTAACAATATGAATAGGACCTGTAATTATATTGTTTCAGCGCATTTGAAGGATCATCTGTGGAGGCAAGAATAAGGCAAACAAGCTTTATTAGTTGGCGGATGACACCTGACACACACCTGAAAATGTCAACCCCCCAGACTGATTGTTACACATTATAGAGGGACTAAATTCCGAGTTTGAGATTAGCTTAAGCATTCCCTTATTTGGCCTGAATCTTGGCAGTACAGGTGGGAACTAGATGCAGTCTTAGTCAGAAGGGGTTTTTGGAATGAGATCATTTAGGACAGAGTTCTCTCATCTCATGGTTGCATGCCTCAGCAAATTGGAAATTGAGAGTGGTAGACAGGAAAAGGACTTGGGAGCTAAAATGGCATATTAATTAAAATGGCATGACTACTGTTTACTTCAATGTAACCAAATCTAAAACAAAACAGAAAATTGCATACAAAAAATGACCATTTTACCCTCAGGGAAGAAAATTTAAAAGGCGTTTGGGGAAAAATAGACAAATAAAAGAAAAAGGGATTAGAAGCAAGGCTGAAGGTCATAAGATTTCACAACCTTTGGGAACTGATGAAGAAGAAAGGAAGGGAAGAAAGAAGGAAGAAACAAGAATAGAACAGAATAAACAAAAATCTAGAAACAATGTTCTCACTCATAAAAACAAGAACAAACAAGAAAAGAGAAAAAATATAAAAATAAATAAAAGAGTAAAGAAGTAAAGCAGGATAAAAAATGTCCACTTCAGAGTGTGTCTCCACTGTCACTGTTTGACAAGGGGGCAGACATAGCCCAGATCCATGCTGTCTTAGTTACTTTTTGCTCATTGCCGAGACAAAATACCTGATGCCCAAAATTAGGGAAGGAAAGGTTTATTCTTACAGTTTCTCCGGAGTTTCAGTCCATTAGTTGGTTCCAAGTCAGCATGGGGTGGCGGGGCTACAGTTCATGGTGGCTGCAAGCCACAAGGCACACTGGCGAGAGAAAGAGAGAGAGAGAGAGAGAGAGAGAGAGAGGGAGAGAGAGAAGAAGAGAGAGAGAGAGAGAAGGAGAGAGAGAGGGCGGAAGTGGGAGACCCACCTTCCCTTACACTGTATGTCGGCTCCACCGCTGGGCGGGTACAGCAAACCGAACACAAGCAAGCGCCAGACTTGGCCCCATCAAAAGTATGTGAGGACTTGGGGGTACATAGCATATCACCCAATACACATGCTGACTGATCCTAGCAAGCCAGCAGTAGAATTGTGGTGGTGGTGGATATTCCCAGCAATCCTGGGCCTTTAGTTCCACTGAAGTTCAGCCTGCTTCTGGTTTCTGGGTATGAGGCTGGGACATAACTTTTTCAGTCACAATACC
>RJWM01008934.1:8090-70500 GCA_004363535.1 Dasyprocta punctata
TTTTTTTTTTTTTTTTTTTTTTTTTTTTTTTTTTTTTTTTTTTTTTTTTTTTTTTTTTTTAGCTTTTGTCCCTTTGTTTGATGTTGGAGTAACACTAACTCCAAAGAATGAGTTTAGCAGTGTCCCTTTCCTTTCAATTTCACGAAAGATTTTGAGGTGTATTGGCATTAGTTTTTCTAAGAAGCTCTGGTAAAATCCAGCAGTTAATCCATCATGTACTGAGCTTTAGTTGGCAGTTTTTATTATTGCCTCTGTTTTTGCCAGTTATTAGTCTATTAAGGGTTTTTATATCTCTTTGATTCAATGTTCATAATTTTCTAGGAATTTATCCATTTCATTTAGACTCTTAAATTTATTGAAATACAATTTTTCAAAATGTGCAGTTTCTTATAATCCTCTGGATTTCAATGGTGTTCATTGTGATTTCACTTTTTTGTATTTCTAATTGCACTGAAATGAACCTTCCCTTTTAATAGTTCTTTATGCTTTCAAAACAGTTTGGTTAAGGATTTATCAATTATTTTTATGCTTTCAAACTTTGACTCCTTGATACTCAGTATTGTTTCTTTTAGTCTCAACTTCATTAACTTCCACTTGATATTTATAATTTTTTCCCATCTACAAATTTTGTATTTGAATTGTTCTTTTTTCCCGAGGATTTTAAAATACATTACTAGGTTATTTATTTTTATCATTAAATTTCTCTGATGTGGGCATTCAGAGGTAAGAATGCTCCTCTTAAAACTGTTTTTATTGTGTCCCATAGGTTTTGACACATGTGCTCCCATTTCCATTTGATACTAGAACATTTTAATTTCTTCCTTGATTTCTCTTGTGATCCATTGATTATTTAAGAATGTATTATTTAATCTCTATGTGTTTGGGTAGTTTCTGTAGTTCCTTTTGCTGTTGATTGCAGTTTTCCATTGCTATGATCCAATAGTATACAAGAGGCTATTTTAATAAGTTTGTATTTATTTAAGCATGCATAATAGCTTAAAATATGGTCTATTTTGGAAAAAGTTCTGTGTGTTACTGAGAAAAAAAGCATTTTCTATTTTAGGATGACATATTTTTAAATATTTGTTATGTTCATTTTGTCAAGTGTGTTTCAACACATACTTCTCAATTGATATGTTATCTGTTTAAAGATTTTTGATAGTGAGTTACTGAAATCCCTCGCTAAGATTTCATTCATTTCTACATTACTTTTATGTCCAGTAGCATTTGTACTACTAAATATAAAAAGTTAATGGAAAAAAAGGTAGCTGGTGTACCAAGATTCAGTGCATTTACATTTGTAATCATTAGTTATCCCTGATGGATTATTCCCTATATCACTATGTAGTGATCTTTTTTGTCTCTTCTGATTGGTTTCGGCTATAAGTCCATGCTGTCTGAAGATAGTATAGCTACCCCTATTTCCTTTCCATCTCCTATTTCATGGGGTATCATTTCCCCTCATTTTTCTTTCAGTTTATGTGTTTCTTTGTGAATGATGCATGGTTCTTACAGGCAACATATACTTCAGTTTTGCTTTTATAATCCAGTCTCCTGTACCTTTTGATTCAGGAGTTAAGATGATTTACATTGAGATTATTATTGACAGATATTTCCTCAAGCCCAACACTGCATTATTTTTTCATGCTGATTCCTTTATTTTCCCCTTTTATTTACTCTAGCTGTTAGATGTATTCTTTCCTTTGGAATTTTTAACGATGTTGGCTTCACTATCTCAGTCTAGGATTGCTTTGAGTGCTTTCTGTAATGTTGCTTTTGGTAGTACAGATTTTTTAAGGTTCTCTTTGCTGTGGAAATTCTTTATTTCCCCATTAATTCCAAAAGATTTTTCAGGATATAGTAATCTGACTCAGCAGTCATTTTCTTTTAAAGTTTGATAAACACTGATCCAAGCTCTCTGTGTCTTTCAACTCCTTGTTCAGAAATATGCTGCAAATCATTTTTAATCAAGCTAAACTTTATTTCCATGTTCATTATGTTTGTCTTTGACGTTGAGTACATGTTAGAATTGATTTAACATACAGCTTAGGAGATGATTTGACATTTTCCACTGAATGGGTTAAAAAGAAATGTAAAGCTACAAAATACTTTAACTATGAGTTCCAAATTATGGTAAACAGAACAATAAATACCTTGCTATTTTAATCTGCTGTTATTCTGATAGACTTGCCTTTATAAGTTACTTGATGTTTTTCCTCTAACAGTTTTTAGTACTGTTTCTGCCGAATTTCTAGGAATTTGCCTGTGATGGTGTGTGGAGAAGTTCTTTCTGGTCATACCTAGTGTCTCACTTATGTGGATATTAAATTCTTTCCCTAGATTTGGAACAGTTTTTCTATGATTCTGGTGATTTACTTTATTCTTTTGTGTTGTCTTCCAATGTTTCTTAACTCCTGTCATTTTTAGGGTTTGCTGGTTTGTTTGTTTGAGTTGTCTAGCCGCTCTCAGGTCCAGCTTCCATGCTGTCCTGTTTTCCGGGTATCGCTGAGCACATGATCTACTACACCAACCTTGTCCAGTTTTGACACTCTCTCCTCAAATTGGTTGCTTTCACTGCCCATACTTCTAACTGAATTTTGTGTATCTTTTATTTCTGCTTGATTTTATCTCACAATCTCTAATTCTTTACTAAAATGGTCATTTGTATCATATTACTTTGTACAATACAATCAGCTTTTTGTTTGGATCTTTGAGCTCATGGGACATTCTCTTAATTAATCCTTTATCCTTTTATCTCCTCCTTGGACGCACTAAGCATCTTTTGGTTTTCTTACTTTTTCCTTCTTTGATATTTTCAAACATTTTTAGCTATTTGACTTTTGAGTTCTTTCTCTGCAATTCCCGCTGGTTCAGTGCCAGTGAGGTCAGCTTTGGAAGAATTAAAGAGACTTTGGAGCTATTGGGCTGGCTTGTTTTCTCATCTTTCTGTTGTTTTTGTGCTGAAGGTAGAAGATCAGTTAGAATGGAAAGACCCTGTCAACACTGTGAAGACTTCTTTAGTTAGTAGTATGTTTCCCTGTGATATGAACTTGCTTTGGTTATGTTTTAGTATTTATACACTTCTTCAATCTTTTCAACATGATGGGATCAGTTCTGGTTGCTGTGTTGGAAGGAGAGAACCACTACCAATCACATCAGAATCTACCGAGCTAAGTGTGTGTGAAGTATGTAATTTAAATCCCATTTTAACAATTTCATCCTTTTTTTCAATAACCCAGAAATACTGTAATAGAGTGGTGATGAAAAGTAGCCTGAGATGTAGAGGATGAGAGAAGCAAAAAAGAATAAAATAGTTCAAAAAGAAGAAGAAAAAAAGGATAATAGCAAATGGAAGAAAGAAAAGTGATAGGACCTTGTTGATATTATTTTTATATCTAGAATAGAGGGCAGGAAAAAGGGAATCTGAGAGGTTATTTTCAGGGGCAGGAAAAAGGAAAAAGAAAGAAGGAAGTATAATTGGCTATTGAAGGGAGTTGCAGGAAGGTCAAAACCAACTAACATGCTGATGGAATGCTTGTGTTGGAATTATCTGTACAGTTTTTAGTTAGGGTTTACCAAATATGCCAGTGAAGGACAAAGGTATGACAAAGATACTATTAAAGTGAAGCACTAATTCTTATTCTTCATTTCTCATATATACATATATATACATATGAAATGAAAGGATAAAAATATACACACATACAAAACCACTAAAATAAAGCATCCTCTATTTATGAAGCAGTCCGAATTCAATCTGTGTGCTCTTCCCCTGTGTTAATAAATAGAGAAATTTTAATTTGTAGCACTTGTAGGGAGCTGAGATCCAGTCCTCTGTGGGTGTGTTTACTGGAGCTTGAGCTAGTTCCTCTCTGACAATTTGTCCTCTTGCCCATCAGTCAGTGAAGGGGCTGCAGGGTTCAGGTAACTACTGAATCTACTTCTTGTTTCCTCTATAGGCAGAGCTCTGCTAGGGTTCACCTGTGCTCCTGTGGACATGTCTCACTGTTTTATGATCAGTTACCTTCAATTGTGTTGGGGTGCTAGGGCCCATGTAGCCAGACAAGCACCCTGTTTTCTGTTTTCCAATGAGGCCTTTTGTCAGTCTCTGCCCCTTTCCTCCACTGTAATTCCTGCTGCTGTTTATGTCTGTTCTTTCCATACCGTGTCAGGTGACTGCACCATTCAACCTCTTCTGGCCACACTGCTTCTCTCTGGCTTTCTGCCCACGTCACACTCTCTAAACCTCACAAGGTACAGTGTTACCTTGGTTCAAGAACTTGATGTGCTCTACAATTTTGGAAAGGATGGCCACATTTGTGTTAGTGTGGGAAAGATGGATGCAATCGTGTTTGTCTGTTTGGAAACAAGAAAAAATGTAGAGTTTGGAAACAAGAAAAAATTTTTGCCAAATGCTTGTTTGTGAACCAAGTTGTTTGCAAACAAAAGTATTCACAAATTGAGGCACCACTGTATCTGTTAATAGCCTGTAAATTCACTGATGTTCAGTAGCTTTTCGGTATCGGGAGAAGGGTTCCCAAATAGACACCAAACCCCGAAGCATTTGGAAGGCAGGCAGAAGGTGGGTACTTCATGGGCACAGAGCTTACTAGCATTTGGAGAAGTGGTGTAGAGTATACACTGTGGCCCTGCTCCAGTGTCTTTTCTCCTCCCTAGGATCACATCAGTCCCAACCACTGCCAGGCCCTGTGACTCACTTTCCACAGATCTCTCCGTTTCTGGTTCTGGGTTCCTAATCAGGACCATGCCCTTGGTCCAGTCCTTCCCAAGGGCCCATCAGTCTTAACTCAGTCACTGCCATCTGAATGATTCCCTGACTTTTGGTTTCTTCAATTTGCTGATCTGTGAACATCTCACTCACTGGGCCCCTCCTCCCAGTGAGAAGGGAATTAGGACAGCAGGGCACTGGATAGTGGTTGCTAGGCTGGGCACCAATCACTGCAGCCTGGTAGCTGCTGTTATGCTCAGCTTCCTCCGTCATGGGGTCAAATCTTTTCTCAAGATGGTTTGTTCACTGGACTTGGAGTAGAAGCTGTGCCACAAGCAAGGGGCAGCCCTGCTTCTTTTTCTAAACATCCCTAATATCGGAAGTCATCTGGTGAATTTTTCCTTCCAGTTGTCTTCTCACATTTCAGTCTTTGTTTGCTCTCCATGTCCAAGTACCTGCACTTCTTGGTGGGCATATTCTGAGGGTCTCATGAGCACGGCTGCCTCTGGTCAGCAATGATGATCTTCCTTAGAACTTGGGAGTTAATTGAAACAATAAGAATGAATAAATGGACAAATGAATGAGTGGAATAATTCAGATACTCCTGAGATCATAAACATACAACCAAAAAATAGTAAGCCGCTAGGATGTTTCATATAATAAATTCACCCATACTTAAAATAGCAAACCTTAAAAGATGCATAGTCCATTTTTACATTGAAGTCAATGTCTATGGCCCAGCAATCATACCAAAATTAGCATGAGAACAGTGAAAATCACTGATAATATTCTTTCCTTCAATCAATCACTGAAGTCCAAAATACTATGTATTTATCTTTATTCCAATCCAGAAATGACACTATTGAAATCTATGGAATTTTTATACTATTGAAAGGGAGAGAAAGATATAAGCAATAGCAAGGCCCTACCCATATCCTCATGTCCTTCAGCATTTAAAAAACCAGGGAACAAATTTTTAAATTATATCTGTGTTATCACAGCTAAATTTTAACAAATTTGTGAATAATCAGCTATGGATCAGTTTGAGATTAAGCACTCTTACCCATGCATTTCTAGTCTTTTCACATGAAGTCAAGAATATGCTGAATGTTTTCCAGGATGCATATGTTTCTAGTATCAAAAATAGGACCAAAACTAAATTGCTCTCCTGGTTTCTCCTAGGAGTCTAGTAAAACAAAGATCAAATTCTATCCATTTATGACCCTTCTGTGCACCTAAAATTAATATCCTTTGCTATTTTTATTCAACAAGGGCTTTAATCTATTTATTAGCCTTATACTTAAAGTGATGAAAAGTATTACTGCTCACCTATATGGTCATTATTGAAATCACTGAGCAATTTCTACCAAAGATGTGTATGCCAGACTTAGAAAACTTGATAAGGAAACATAAATACCTAATGACTAATCATAGAACATTACACAGTGTGTTCATCTATTTACCTATCATCATAGGATAGATCTGGACAACTTGTACCTAATTATGTCCATCTTCATTTCCTGATTTGATTGCTTTGAAATGTTTTCATTCTGTAACAAGTCTCCTTTGAATTCAATTTTGTGTATGAGACATTATATTTCTTCAAATGATCTGGGTCACTTTAAATTTTGTCAATATCTATTTTTACAACTATGCCATGATCAAAGTTTTAAATATGCTTTTAGAAGCCGGGTGTAGTGGCGCACGCCTTTAATCCCAGCACTCGGGAGGCTGAGGTAGGCGGAGCATTGTGAGTTCGAGGCCGGCTTGGGCTACAACGCAAGTGCAAGGCCGGCCTGAGTTACACAGTGCGACCCTGCCTCAAAAAACCAGGGCCGGGAGTTTGGCTCAGCGGCTTACATGCCTGTCAGGCAGGCAGGCGCGAGGTTGTAAGCTCGATCCCTGGTGCCGCAAAAAAATAAATAAATAAATAAATATGCTTTTATCTCACTGGTAAGGAAACTAGAATGAACTAACCCATAGGTTTATTTTACTTACTCATTCCTTCCCTTATTCACTCAAATTGTGTCTTTTGAGTATGCTGAATGTAGGTGCTGAAGATAAATACACTGAACCTATCCTCAAAATACCTAAGAAACAGAAAGAGTGAAAATAGAGTAGATGTCTTATTACAGTAAATGTTCTAAGTTCTTTGTCAGAGCAGAAATAACAACATAAGGCAAGAACTAGAAAAAAATTAGAGGGAATATTAAAATAACAGCACCAAGAGGCAGCAACCAGAAGAAACCCCGCCTGCCTCCCTGGTGAGTGTGCGCGACCACGCGGATCCCAGGGAGAGAATGATGTGCCTTCTGAGAACCCTTCACTTTGGGCCGAGAAGCAGCAAACAGAAGAAAAAATTAAAAAAAAAAAAAAGAAAATAAATAAATAAATAAAATATCAGCATAGTTGAAAGAGAATCTCTAATACAAGCTTAGCTAGGAAATGACTATTGCTGACCTATCTGTTCAAAGTCCCCTCTATGAAGGCAATGGACAGACTGCTCGTTATACCACCAAGAATCACAATAGTCAATTATTAAAAGTTGCTGCAAACAAGCACTGTATGTGTTACTAACCCAAGGTGATAGCTGCAACACTGGGCCAAAAAGTAACAACATTTAAGGAATTAATCTGGAAGTAGAGTTCAGCTCAAAATGTATTTCCTAAGATTCTTGTGCACAATCTCAAAAATGACTCTGTTCTGTAGAAATGAATGCAAAAACAATCATAATGGGTGAATAATTTCGAAGCTAGTATATATAAACAAATATTTTGGCATGAGGAGTCACATCTACTTCCCATCTTAAGAATGGAGTACAATTTGCACTTCCGTTTTCTAAAGAAATGGGATGCTAACTAAGCATGTGCCATTTTGCCTTCAGACTGATTCCTCGTGCATCTCGCACCCTGCTCAGTGCTTCATGTGAATGATATGAAGCTTCTTTTTTGCAGGGTTCCCTAGCAGTTGACTTAGGGTGGAGTTCAGTCAATGGGATGTGCTAACTGGAGAGGGTGACTGGAAGGAAGCGGCCAGTGCTCCTCCTCCAGTGTCTCTATCTAATGTGCCATCGCCAGAAGCTGCTGCATTTCCCGCATGAGCATAGCCCTGGTATTCAGGTCTGTGGCACAGCCTCTTCCACCCGGTGGCCCTGACTCCTCCAACTGGCAGACAGTGTCTACTCTGGCATTGTTTTCTCAGTTGCCCCATTGTATGGCTTGGTTTCTCAGTGTTCCTATCACCCACCTAACCACTGTCCTCCATTAAGTTCCCTCTTTTAACAACTAAAAGGCATTTCTCTTTTCATAGACTGACATTAAGGACTTAAGTTAAGACATTACACTACTTTGAGGTAATGGTTAAGTTATTATGAATGTGATTAGAAATCAAAATCAATATAAACACGGTAATATTTTTAATATTCATCATGTGGACTAGGACATGACACAATAACATGATTCAAGAAAATAATCATACAATTTTAATAGCAAATGAAAAATGCCAAGTGATAATAAAACCAAAGTATCTAAAAGAATGGATAGAACAACAAATGTTCAGAGACCTCTAAAACAAATTTTTCCTCCACAACCAAGTTTTAGGTAAGTAGTAAAGAACAAAATGTCCTTGCGTCTGACCAGTACCTACAAGACCAAGTAAGACCCTCCCACACTTCTTTCTTCCAGTGAGCCGGGAGTTAGGTTCCAACATCAGGCCTACTCAGGACATGATCTCTGTCCTCAAGAAGCCTGCATTACAGCAGCAAAATTAAATAATAAAGAAGTAATGAATAAGTAAATGAATAAGGATGCCATGTAAGGATGAATGATACTGGACAAAACCAGAGCCTAACAGTGAGGTAGAGAATGACTGGAGAAGGTGCTGCAGTGGTGGGGGTAGGCTGTCAGACGGGACAGCAGGGAAGGCTATTAAGGAAGTGCCATCAAGTTAGACTTGAATGCTGAGATGTAGCTGACTACAAAAATCGAGGGAAACTAGTACCAGCAAAGCAGCAGTGACTGCAAAGGCCAAATTACAATAAATGTGGCCTGTTTGGGGGACTTAGAAGAACAAACGTGTTGGAATCAGAAAACTGTATCTGCAGGTCACTCAAGTGGCAAAACATACCAAAAAAGTAGAAAAGAGAAAAAACAATTTGAACTTGTATTTGAGTTGCAATAAACTTCAAGACAAACAAAAAACTCCACAGAATATGTAAGTCCGAACAGTGTGAAATCCCAGAACACACTCTATGATTGGTGGTAAACATATCCCTACCTAACTTGTTAAATTATTTGAGTACTTATTATGGTCCATTCCATTGTTCATTATGAATGTTTTATATGCATTACTTCATTTAATTTTCACAATATGACATAAGTACTATTACATGATTATTCTCATTTCCAATTTGAACTGAAAAACTGAGAGATCATGCAGCTGGAAAATACCGAACATATATTTGAATCCAGGTTATCTGATTGGACAAAATACCTTTTTAAGCAGTACAGCAAGCTACCATGGTCAAAGACGTAGACTTTGTTCAGAAAAGTCTGAGCTCAAATCCCAGGTGTATCACTCAGCAGTCAGTGTTTAACATAGATTAATATGAGAGAGGAAGATTTTTGTTTTATTATCACAATTAAATACTACCTTATTCATAGGTTAGCCTTTCCTTCCAAGGCCTCAGGGCTATAAACTTCATAAAAACTTTCCTACTTTAACACTGTCTGAAGTATCCATACACATTTAGTACTGCTTTTATGATTCAAAATTCTAAAGATTGTTAGCAAGATATATTGTTAATGTAATAGAAATATATTCTGAAGACATTTTGAAGATGCTTTTTAAAATTCTGCATGCTTCTGCATCACACAGGAGATTAATGTGTCTCCTAAATGGGCTATATTGTTATTTACTTTTTCACGATGATGATAAATAGCCTAAATTATTCTTAAGCCATTGATATTCTCTCCCTTTAAAAGAAAAAATTACCATAATATAATTTGTTCAAGTACAAGGATTTGTAATTTAGAATACTGGTAATCAAAACCTAGAATGCAAATATTTTTCCTCTAGTTTAACTTTTGTAAGGTTTTCAGGTATTGAAAAATAATCAAAGATACAGGACAAAAGCATTTTCCTTAAATTAGTATAAATTTGTTATACCACAGTTTAATTACTAATGAGCCCTCCATAACTAATAAAGTGCTTTTTACTTTTTAAATTTACTACACCATTAAATATTTGCCATGATGGAATAACCTTCAGATATATAAACTGCTAAGTGCCTAAAATTCACCTTTAGGAGTAAAATGTATTGTTACATGATTTGACTATTGAGAGACAAAGGCAGAAATCAGAATGGATTCATTGATGTTTAGTATATCTGGGATTATGATTAACATGTGTTTTTATGATTTTTATATGGCAGGTTGTGAATATTAGGCAAGATTACTTGGGTGCATTACTACAGCTTTTATGGGTCTAATCTATTCTTAGTTTAGTATTTATCACTGGAATAATCTGCCTTTGATTACTTTAAATTATTATTTAATAAAATAAATCAAATAAATGTATATCACCTGTAAAATATCCAGTTTAAATTGTTAGTGAGAAAGGCAATATCTCTTTAGATTTTCACAATGGAACAAAAGAACATGATCTCTACTAGGTACATCATATAAAAATGGAATACTAAAAAGAAAACCTAATTACTTCAAATAAATCTAAATTTGAGCTTCATGAATATTTTTCAAACTCTTAAAATGCCTTATTTATCTATTTTGTTTACTGCAAGGCAAGTACTTGAGAAAAACCATACAATTTTACATTCTGACCAATGACAACACAGTGAAAAAGGAAAATTTGATGAACTAGTCATCATTTCACTTTTTAAAAGTAGAAATTTTATGCAATAAATATGAACAACAGTAAAAATTTATTTTACATGAGCAGTAAATTGACAGAGGAAAAAATGTATTCAGTCCTATTCTTTCTTATTATGGTAATTAGTTTCACTTTAGTATGTATTTTTGATAAGAGCAACAAGAAACCTCAAGGTACTGTATTTTTATTACTGAATTCCAACCCCACAAAATAAAGTGTGCATTTTCTACATCAAGTTTTTCACTCCTAAGGATATCAATACTCCTGGAAGATAAATGACACTATCTCCTTTACATTATTCTCTGGAAAAAGCAGTAATTACATTGAAAATGTAGTAATTAAAATTTGATGAGATTATCTTTTCAAAATAATTCAATTTTAAATATTGATCATATGCCAGTAACTAAAAATCTAACAACAAATTAGCCTATTTAATCTTTGCTTATTGATCTCTCCTTCACATTCTCTAAATATACTGAATTACAAAACAGTTGCAGCATGTTTTTAAATAACACTGAAATTAATATAGTATGGGAAACCATGATTAACCCAAGGTCAGAACTCACTGATGTGCAAAGATCAAGCTAAGTATTTATCATTAATTTGATCATTTCAAATAAATAATGAAATTCAATGGTTGTTTAAAACTATAAATGCCAACTTTTTTTTATAAATGCCAACTTTATTCCAAATTATTCTTTAAATATATTAGTCAAAAAACTACTGGTGTCACTTACAAAAGCTAATAATTACACTATTCTTAAATTTTAAAAAAGACAAGTTGAACTCACTGTAAGTCAAAAGAATAACATTTATCAATTGCTCAAATGGTTAAGAATGAGCTTCCAAAAACTCTTAAAGAGAAACTTACAGATATGAATGTAAAAACCTCAGTGTGTGGGCCAGGGTTTTAGCTCAGTGGCACAAATGCCTGCCTGGCAAATGCAAGGTCATGAGTTTGATCCCCGGTACAAAAAAAAAAAAAAAACGAAAACCTCAGTGTGTCAAAATTTCTCAAACAAATTGTCTTATTTGAAAACTAAATTAAGTTAAATATAAAAATACATAATTATAATTCAAAATAAAATTGCAAACATTAACCCCCACAGTCCACGTTTCTTATCCTCCAACATCTCTCATATTCCCTGACCTTTGCTTAAACTCTGAATACTCCTGACTTGTGAAGAGACTGATGCATATTTTGCTTTATACATGCAATAATTTTTCACGTGTGGCTTAAAACTACATTTGCACTATTTCTAAATAGTTACTTTCATAAAGTGATTGTTTTAAAACAATATAGATAACTTTGCTCATATGAGCCAGCTATCTCACCCTGCAGTAATACTAGGTGCTAATGCAATAGCTATAATTTAAATTTCTGATATGTAAAAGGCACTGTTAGACACTTACTAAAGGAAAGACAGGGAAATCTAGAGAGATAATCTAGCAATAAAAAGAAGACACAAAATAGAGACAAATTATGGAGTGTCACAAGATCTAGCAACTCAATCTTTTCTCCTTTCTTCTCTCTCTCTCTCTCTCTCCTCTCTCTCTCCTTCACCCCTCTCCTCTCTCTCCTCTCTTCTCTTTCTCTCCTCTCCTCACCTCTCCTCTCTCTTCTCTTCTTTCTCCTCTCCTCTCCTTAACTCTCTCCTCTCCTTTCTCTCCTCTTTCTCTCTCTCCTCCTCTCCTCTCTCCTCTCCTCTCCTCTCCTCTCAACTCTCTCCTCCTTTTTCTCTCCTCTCTCTTGCTCTCTCTCTCTCTCCCCCACCACTCACAGAGCCAAAGGAAACAGAAATTCTCATGAAATATGGAAGAGAAGAGCATATTCAGCAAACTGCAAGAACTGAGGGTGTGTTAAGGCGCAGAGTGAATGGTGAGCTACAGTTACAGATAAGATAGAGGGAGGAGCCTTCTATGCTGCAGCTAAGGAGAATGGAATCATGAGAGAGCTATGTGTTCAAGTAACAAACATTCATTTCTTCTCAAAGTAAGTGATAGTCATCATCACAACCTGCTGAAGAAGGCGGATACTTCACAATGTACTTGGGAGTGTGTGCAGGGAGGAGCATACAGCGAGACACACTAACAAGTAAACAAACACATAAGCAATCTCAGAGAACGCTGAGTTCGGGGAAGGGAAAAAGTGGTCCCCAGCAAGGGAGAGACTGAGCAGGAAAGCAAGGTGGAAGGCAGGGGCAAAGCTGGGGAAGTATATTAAAATTGCTCTCCAAGAAAACGTCATTTGTGTTGAATTTCAAATACTAAGTAGGAGCGAACAGTAGAGTGATTTGGAGAAATGTTCTAGGCAGAGGGACTGAAAAGACAGAGAGCAGGTAAGGAAACCTAATGGCTTAGATACTATAGATGTGGGTAACTAGATTTTAATCTGTTGACTAAAGTGAGTACTACCATATAAAAAGCTATTTATTTTTCCTACACTATCACAACAAAATGTCCTGGAAGACCAGCATGGTGGGAAAGGCCTATAACCCCAGAACTCAGGAGGCTGAGGCAGGAGGATTGCTGCAAGTTTGAGACCAGCCTGTGCTACATAGCAAGACTGTTTCAAAAACTAAAATATCATTTAATTAATTAAACTAAACCACTTCCTGCTTCCTAGCTGTCAAAAAATAACTCCATTCTTTTCTGTTCCCAACACTGCTTTCTTCTGCTTCAATAAATTTGGAGAGTTCTCAGTAAATTTTTTGTTTGTTTGTTTGAACAAGACAAACCACTGTGATACAGAATAACATAACTGAAGCAAGTTGGCTCAAAATGAACTAGATTTTCAGATTTCTAATATTTAAGGTATCAGCAAAAGTCAGGGAACTAGCCAGGCGTGGTGGCACACGCCTTTAATCCCAGCACTCTGGAGCTGAGATAGGTGCAGCATTGTGAGTTCGAGGCCAGCTTGGGCTACAATGCGAGCGCAAGATCAGCCTGAGCTACATAGTGTGACCCTGCCTCAAAAAACTAGGGTTGGGAGTTTGGCTCAGTGGCTTAAGCACCTGTCTGTCAGGCGTGAGGTTGTGAGTTCGAGCCCCGGTGCCACAAGGAAAAAAAAAAAGAGAATTTTTTTAATAGTTGATTAGGGACTGTGTTGTAAAATACAAGTTTGGTAGTTTGGGTTGGAGTCTAGGAATCTGAATGTTTAATAATCTCACTAAAAATTCTAGAGTGAATGACATTTTGAGAAAACATAAGCTGGACGACCTTCTAGCTTTCCCCACTGCCAACCCTTTCTATGATCCACTCTGCTCTAAGGTCCAAGGTGACATCCTTCCAGGATGCCCAAGGCCAGCTCTTGTAGCCACACTTGTTGCTGTTTATTTTCCCACAAGTGTTGAGGAAGTTAATGTGATGTTTCTGTTTAAAAGGCCTCCTGCAGAGTATCAGACTCCTTAGTGAAAGAAAAGTAAATAAGAAATAGTTAACTGTGTCAATGCATTAATTTATAGTATAATCTGCTTAATTATGCAGTAAAATTAGACAGAACAATTTGCTGGAGGAT
Organism: Dasyprocta punctata; assembly: GCA_004363535.1. Taxonomy (NCBI): domain Eukaryota; kingdom Metazoa; phylum Chordata; class Mammalia; order Rodentia; family Dasyproctidae; genus Dasyprocta; species Dasyprocta punctata. The sequence continues at coordinate 22,223 of RJWM01008934.1, forward strand.
ATTTCTTTTCACTCACAGAGAATCTGCAAGTGAGTTTATAGTTTCTCTCCTCTTGAAAAGACCCAGGAAAATGGCACTAGAGGATATAGTCTTGAATCCTCACTATTCTATGAGCTAGCTACCTGGCTGTAAGCATCCAACCTCCAGTTTCCTCACAGGGAAAATGGGCCAATTTCACAGGACTACTGCAATTCCTGCACACAGTAACACTCATCAGTTACCTACAGCTCTGCTCTGGTTCTGTACTCTCCTTCAACTATAGTTATTTGCACAACAAAGTTAATATTTCCTAATGTCACATGACACAATTCAATAAATCATTTGGCTAAAATTATCAGATTATTTTATATTATGTTTAAATATATCAGTGTAGGAGTTTTTGGCAGGAGTTCTATAATATTTTCCCCAATTGTGAGACAAGAAAAGGTATCAATATTTCCTTTGAACTCTTTACTGTTAAGTACTGTGCTAAGTAGTTCATGTACTAGAGCACTACTACTACTGCTACTACTGCTAGATTATCATGTCTACACTTACAAAATTAAATTTATTTTAAAAGTTGTTAATGAACAAAATCTCGAGAATCACTTCAGATAATAACTGTGATATTCCCGTTGGTAGATTTTTATCACCTGGAAAATGATGAAAATTGCAACTAGATTTATTGTCTGGATCATCTCACCAGAATAACTGTGGCCAGAGGAGATGTTAACAATATTTGCAGAATGCTCGCTGGTCAGCTTTACCTAGCATAAATCAGATAACTACTCACAGACTTAGGTTACTTATCAGTAAAGTGGTTCTAATAATACCAACCTTGAAAGATTGTTTTCAGAATTAAAGTAAATGTAAATGAACTATTTAGCATAATACTTAACAGTAAAGAAATCAAAGGAAATATTGATACCATTTCCTGCCCCACAATTGGGGAAAATATTATGGAACTCCTATCAAAAATTCCTACACTGATATATTTAAACATAATATAGTAAGTCATCTTTACTACAAGCATAAATCATGCACCAACACGCAATTGCAACCAACTTTACTGTATTATTGCATCATTAATGTCTTATGAAAGCATAGTAAGGGAATCTCACATATAAACTGAAAAAAGAGTAATTACTTTCAAGATATAAATGTCAAAGTTATGTAAAGACCTATCTGGGATCGCTCCTAAATACTGTGATCATCCTGATCAGTAGATGGAATGCCCAGATTGACTTTCTAAGGAAAATAAAAGAGGTCATTGTAAGGAGTATTTATTCTCTAGTGCCACTATAGAGAACTAACAATCAAAATGGCCAGGCATCTGTGATGGACCAAGCTTCAAAGATTAAATAAATATAAACTTAAAGTAAATTTCTTCCACTCTTTCTGCCTTACAGTGACTGAGATCTATTGATTACCATAAATGACTATCCTTTGGCACTACCACTGAGAGAGTAAGATAGGAAAAATAAAAAATACACCATGTGTCTTACTATGACCTTCTCATCCTTCTAAATGAAGTCTGTTATAAAAATTATTATTTTGCCAACTATTAATTCTTAGTTCCCACATGTTATGATTGACTTGGATCTAAAATGTATATGTACTTCAAATAGCCCATGTGGTTAGAGGATGATAAAGCTGATTGGTTCATTAGAGCTTGAATTTTATCAACAAATTAATCCTTTGATCAGATCATAATTTGATGGCTTTATTGGGATGTGATGGAAACATAAGCAATGGAGGCTGATGCAAAGTTATTTTTCCCCACCTCAGGCATGCTGTCACAGTTGCATACCATAGCTGCCCCCATACAAATCATCAGAGCGCATTCTGAGAGTGGTGTTACAAATGGGTAGCTTTCCATGAGCCAATGTACAGAATCTTGCTTTGAATTACTAAAAAAAAAATCTTGCTTTTAAATACATAAAAGAAATTTTGCTTTTTTGATACATTCTTGGTTTCAGCTATAAAATGATAATATGAAACAGAAGACCTCTTTATGTCTTTGAAATAAAACGTAGTATTTCATTTACATGCTTCCATATGCTACCACATATCATTATCTAGTATAATAATAGGATATGTATAAGTGAGAAAAATGTGTTTCCAAGTGAAAAATTCCATTTCTCCTGGGAAATCTATTACTCATTGTCTTAGTTACTTTTCACTCGTTGCCAAGACAGAATACCTGATGCTCAAAATTAGGGAAGGAAAGGTTTATTTCTTACAGTTTCTCAGGAGTTTCAGTCCATAGTTAGTTGGCTCCAAGGCAGCATGGCATGGAGGGGCTGCCATTCATGGCAGCCACAAGCAGCAAGTGCACTGGCCAGAGAGAGAGGCAGAAGCAAGCAAGAGAGAAGACCCACCTCATTTACACTGTATGTCGGCTCCACCCCTGGGCGGGTGCAGCACTCACATTGCCAATCCCTGTGCCAGACAACAAACCAGTAACAAATGCCAGGCTCAGCCCCTTCAAAAGTATATCAGGACTTCGGGGGACATAGTATATCACCTAATACACTCATTTATGTAGCAAATGGCACAGTTAATGATGTAGCTATCTATGAAGTAAATAAGATAGAAGACACAATTCAAAGTATTATTAACTAAACACACTGTGTAAGCCAAACAAAGCCATAAAAATGCATTGAAATCCTCTATACTATATCCAATATAACTTTGCAAGATATTTAATTCATTTCTCTTCACCTTGGTAGTAACCATTATATTTATTTTTCAAAAAGTATAATATTAGCCTGGCTTCCTGAATATTAAATCATTTAATAAGACATGCTATTAATACATTTACTTATACATCTCTATCTTACTATTCTTGATAATTTTATTGCAACAAAATAAAAATAATTAATAGTAAAATAGCAGCAGCCATGTAGGGGCAGGAAAAAAAACAAGAAGCCAATTCACCCTTCTTGTGAGCCAGAAGTGACCATGTGGGGCGGGAGGAGAAACAAGAAGCCAGTTCACCTATCCTGTGAGCCAGTAGCATCCACATGGGGCCAGGAAGAGAAACAAGAAGCCAGTTCACCCTTCCCATGAGCCAGACACACAGTGTGCAGACTGGGGGACGAGCCTCCCCCACAGTCCCAAGCAACCAGCTGATTCAGAGGACCACAGGCTGAGTTGATAGCAAACAAGGTACAAAAACAACTTACTTCTTGTATTGTTTAATTGACTTTGCAGGCCTAAAGCTGGTAGTTTCTGCATCTATTTAGAGGATAACAATATGCAAGATAGCAACTCTGGGGAATTTCCTTCTGTCTTGTTTTTGAAAACCAACATTGTTCTCACTGCTTTGCTCCATTTTATTGTTTTGTTTTATTCAATGTGCTGTTTTGATTGTTTTATTCTGTTCTGTTTTGTTTGATTTTGTTATGTCTGATGATACAGACAGCAATTTTGAAGATAACAAGAGGCATTATGGTAAGCATTGTTGATTTCCTATTATCCTGTTTTGAAATCCTGTGTCACTTTGGCAGTTTTGATAGGCTTTATTCTGTTTTATTTTGTTTGGTTTTATTTTCTTTAAAACAAAAATTTAAACAAATTAATAGTAAAATATTCAAGAATATTTGGTATGGTTTAGATACTGCTTGAGTGTGTTCCTGGCTAAATATGATGAAATTTAATCTCAGAAGTCGGAAGTTTTAAAACAACAAAAAATTATTTCAATCAAAGTGTTTGGGGACAAAGTTTTTGGGCAGGTTATGGGGATTAGGTAAGGTCAACAGGGTGCAGTTCTTATTAATGAATACCGATAGCTTAATAAAAAGAGGGAGATAGACCAGAACACATACATATATGTATTCCCTGTCTCTTGCCATGTGATGCCCTGTAGTATCTCAGAAACAAGTAAAGACCTAAGCACATGCATATGCTTTGACCTAAATTAAGCTTTTTTTCTTAATAAAGTTTCCAGGCCTCAGGTATTGCATCACAGTAATACAAAATACGAAAATTTTATAATTATTACATTATGAAAAAGAACAAAAATAAATCAGTGAACACACTTTGAAATAAAATGATAGTAATATTTAAAATAGTCACAATTACAGCACTGACAATGACAGAAGAGATATTAAGGGTTTCAAGCCTTTAGCCTCAGATAACCATGTACTGCCTGCCTGAGCCGTAATTAGGGACTGCTTTCTCTATGCCTTTGGAGGTACACTGACTAGATTATCAACAGAAGAAATTTCACTGAAAGGACCTTAAAATGCCATTAAAAAAAAGTACACCTTTACATGGATCACCATACTACCACCACACTACCATCACCAAAAACAGAATTAAGGTTTGACAATCAATTTGCTGAGGACAGGAAGCCTAACAGAAAATAGCCAATATTTTTCATGGAGAGAATCCTGCTAAGCAACAATTTGAACTGAAAGAGAAATGATGGGGGAAAATAGGAACTGAGCAAAAAAATAGCCTGAGTGGACTGGTGCAATACAATAAGGCAATATCATGTTGGAGTAAGACATTTATAAGAAAGTCAATGAATTGCCCTTTATGAGTTAAAGAGGGGAGTTGGCTAATCACTGTGATATGTAAAAAAGCTAACTTAGCATCTAGAAGATGTAATATTCAGAGGCTACACAGAACAACATGGGAAGAAAACAAAAGTTTGGAAAACTAAGATGGCAACAGAGGCATTAAACGAGTGGCATATACAAAATGTTTTGTAAGCAGAGTAAAAGTAGCTACAGTTTCTCTAAGAAAAATTTAGCCAAAAGTAAATGAAAACATTAGAAATGATCACTTTAAAAAATTTTCCCAATAATTTAGAACAAATGGAGAATCAACCTAATAATGGGAATAAGGCTTCCAGGAAGCTTTCAGAAGTCTTGTGTTTCAGAATGGACAAATTCACTGAATAATATTCAGGTTCTTACTTGAATTTTTCTGGGAAGTCAAATTTCGTGAATTTCTCATCTTGCTTCTCTCTCTCTCTCTCTCTCTCTCTCTCTCTCTCTCTCTCTCTTTCACATGCATGTGTGAATATACACACATAGAGAAACAAAAACAAAAAAGTCATGGATACAGATTTAAACCTGTGATCTCTAGAATCCTTAGTAGTAATAACCTGTCATTTTAAAAATAAGTATTATACTTTATACTTATAAAAAGCTATCATTAAACTTAGTACTTTCCAAAATATTAAAAATGGGTTCAGGTCCAGAAAGTACAAAAGAAAACTTCATATTAACCCGACTTGAAGGAAAATTATGTAAACGGCTTCCTGAAATCACAGGCAGTCCCAACTGACATATCACCAAAAATTTTTTTTCTCAAAAAAAAAAAAAATAGAATTTCCTGTTTTCTATGGGAAGACAAAAAAATGAAAGCCTTTTGGTCAGAACATCAATTGTATCTTAGCTGCGACTTAAAATACACGTGACTGTAGCTTAGCAATAAATACAGTAGATGATGCACAGTGAGTAGGGAGTGAATCTCCAGCCAGTAGACTCAGGAGGCCTTAAGCTTTGGCCTTAATAGCTAACATCAACTTGAAATAACATGTCTGGAATCTGTTTCGAAATTATCCAGTGTTCTGGGGTGGTTTTGTGGTCTTATCTGAAGTGAGATCGCTCCTTTTTTCTAAGCCATGTTCTTGATAGGTACATAAGTCTGATATGTATTGTTTTCATGTCTTTTAATTATTTTATCTTTCACCAACCAGTACCATCTATTTTTCAAAGATATTCCAAAATGAGAAATGAAAATAAAAGAATTTAATATAAACAAAAAAACTTTTGAGGAATTTTTCAGTGAAGACAAATAGAAAACTGAGATGGCAGCTAAAAGAGAATGTGGGATCAAAGTAAATTTCTTGAAGCCAATGGAGAGGAACTGAACAACTATTACAGGGGAAGCCATGTAATTGAAATCTTAGGAAGATCCATTGTGGAAAGGAGTGTAGGAAAGACAGGAAACAATAAATTTAACTGCAGTAAAGTGCAGAAGACTGTTCATCAAAATATTGCATGACCAAAATGACAAAAGAATCCATGGGGAGAAGATATGAAACATACATATAAGTAACAGAGAGTTAACATAAGACCTTATTTTCTGAATTTTCTTCCATATATGTAATGAAAAACACAAGCAATCTAGTAGAAAAATAAAGAATCATTTTACAGAATGGAAAAATGCAGACCATGTTGGTTACTTCATGGAGTCTAAATGGTAGAGACTGACAGGATTTCATGATCACCAGGCTGCAGAGAGAAAGATTCCTTCTTCAGTCTGGGTTCCAAATGAACAGATGCTGGCACAGCTCATCACAAGCCTGCCCTCATCATGGAAGTAAACATGGAGTATATTTTTATTAAGTCTGTAAGATTTTTAAAAATTTTTTTATATTTTATTTTAAAGATAGTAAAATCCAATGAAACATAACAGAACAAAGTCAATCAAAACAAACCAGTAGAACTGGTACAGAACTTCAAAGCAAGATACTAGGAAAACAATAGCTACTATAGTATATCTTGTTATCTTCATAATAGTTGACCATTCCATCAGGTATCATAAAATCAAACCAAAAACAAAACAGAATAAAACCAATCAAAACAGAATATGAAATAAAGCAAAAAAAAATTAATCAGAATAAAGCAAAACAATGTGAACAATATTGGGCCTCAAAGACAAGACAGAAGGGAATACCCCATATTTGCTACATTGCATACTGTCATCCTTCCAAGAGATGCTCAGACTGCTGGCCCCAGGCCTGGAAAATCAACCAAACAATGCAAGCATTCAGTTGCTTTAAGTACCTTAGTTGCTCTCAACTTAGCCAGTCCTCTGAACCAGCAGGTTGTTTACGGGGGAGTGGAGCATGGCAGGGTGGTATCATCTTGATTCTCAGCCCACACACTGGTAGACGCACTGGAGGCACAGATCTTTCTCTTCCTAGAGTCCGTGCCGCTGACACCACTCACCAGGAAGGCAGGCTAGTTTTCTTCTGATTGGATCCTCCCTGACCCAACATGGTGGAAGACAACTAGCCAGCCTTCCTGGTGAGTGGCGCCAGCAGCACAGACTCCTGGAAAAGGAAGATACATGCCTCCCGAGAAGTCTGTAGGATTTTTAAACTATTCCTTATTGCATAAAAAGCTGAACCATCTTGCACAGTTTGGCTTCTAATAAGATGTCATCCCCAAAGCCTCAGGTGCTCATAGGTGGGATTTTTTAGAACTGGCTGGATGCAGGGCATGTATTACTGGGACTAAGGGTGGGAGGTGCTAGACTAACCCACTAATTGGAATTAGCACAGTTCCAGTGTGGCCAAATGGATTTACCCCAGTCTGGGTGTGGGTGGCATCACTTCCACAGGCTTGGAGTTCGGATAAAGAGAAAAGTAGGTTCACTGCTTGCTGCTTGCTATCTTCCACTTGCCACACATGAACTGTGCCTCCTTTGCCATTCTAAAATAAAATTTCTGTGGCTTCCTCTGCCATTGATTTATAGGTTGCGTGCACTATGATCTGACTGTATGCATGGTACAATTTTGATTCTTTGGTATTTACTTGAGCAAGTTTTATAGGCTAGTATGTGGTCTATTTTGTACAGAGTTCTGTGTTCTACTAAGAAGAATGTGTATTCTGTTATGATAGGGTACAGTTCTCTGTACCCTACTAAGTCCATTTGTTTGATGATGTGGGTCATCTCTGGTATTTCTTTGTTGGCTTTTTGTCTAGGCAATCTTTTCTGTGAAAGTGGGGCATTCATTGTGTCGATGTTTATTTGAACTTTTATGTGCAGTGGTATTTGTTTTGTGAAGTGGGATCCACAGACATTTGATGTGCATGTATTTACAACTGTTATCTTTTCCTGTTGCATTGTTCCCTTAACTAATAGGCAGTGACTTTCTTTTTCTTGTCTGACCAGCTTTAGCTTGAAGTCCAGGTTGAGGATTAGATTGCTATTCCTGCTTGCTTTTGGGGTCCTGATACATGGAATACTGTTTTCTATTCTTTAATTGTAAGAATTTCTTTTTGGATTGGATGTGTCTCATGCATGTAGCAAACTGCTAAATTTTGTTTTTTAATACAGTTTGTCAATTTGTATCTTTCAATCAGTGATTTGAGGTCATTTACAGTAAGAGTTGTTATTGAAAGATATTGACGTATTCCTGCCATTGCATTATTGTTCTGTGGTAATACCTTTCTTCTCTTTGTCTCTGGGATTTCTCTTTGGTACCTTTTCATGGACTCTTTTTCTTCGTTAAATTTGTCATTCATATTTTGAATCTTTTTGTTAGCTCTTCTGATGTCTGACTACTCTTAACACACACTAAGCAATTTATTAATTCCAGTATCTGTTTGGTTATATTTTCTTTGATCCTGCCAAGGTTCTTTGCTTCTTCTTTGATCATTTCACACAGTTCTGCATTTTGTGTGTTGTTTCTTTTCCACTGGTTCCCCCTTTCACCTGCTTTGGGAGAGGTGAGAGTTTTGGGACACATTTGGCTACCTTGTTTTTTGTGTTTCTTTGTGTGTGTCTGTGTGTACCTGTTTGTCAGTCTGTGTGTGTACACTGAGGTCAAATAGAGTGCAAAGACTTTTGTTGGTATGAAGATAGGTTTAATTAGTTCTGTTTTCTAGAGATGTAATCATGTGTTTATTTTTCAAGAAGCATTGCCTTGATTTATGTATTTATTTATTTATTTGATACATGCTGAAGGCTGAGATCAAACAGAGTGAAAAGACTTGGTTGTTGGTATGAAGGCCTGTTTGAGTTAGGTTCCCTTTTCCAGTGATGTGATCTTGGTTTTATTTTTTTAAGAGTTATTGTCTGCTACTTCATTCTATTAAGTTTAATTCAAATGAACCCAGGTACTATTCTGTAAAAAGAGGATTCCTGCTAGTTATAACAGCATCAACACATCCAACTGTAGATCAATTATGAATATTAAAATTTGTTTTGACAATTTCACACATTTATCAACGGCTCTTACAGACTACGCTATACTGCTCTTTTCAGTTATTCTGAGATATTGAAGGTGGCAGGAAGGAAGAAAGAAAGTGAAAAGGAAAGGGATAAATCAGTAAGAAAAGAGGGAAATAAGGAAAATACCAATAGTGAAAAAGGAAGATTGGACTCTGTTGGAATTACTTTTTTATAGTTGAGGTGAAGGGCTAGTGCTAAGCGGGGGTTGCGAGAATACTTGTAGAGACAGGAGGAGGTATGCAGAGGGATGGAAGCACAGAAAGGGATTTAAGGAAGTTGTGAGATTGTCAGAAACCTTTAACATATTTGTAATTAGGCTTTTTCTGGATACTCTACAGACAAGTCCTTTAAGGGTTATTCTGAATCACCCATGAATGGTACTATTTGAGTTAAAGCACTTGCTAATATTTCCTGCCTTGTTCATATACAAAGGCACCTGAGACACAGACAGACAGATAGAGGAACAGAAGGAAGACAAAGAGAAAAGAAAATGAGGAGGAAAAAAAAAATAAAGAAGAAAGTATAAAAGGAAAGAGACCAAAAGAGAGAGCAGGACTAAAGAATAAAAGCTTTAGAAGTAAAATTTAAAACATAGCATTAATAAAGAACAAGGAGAAAAAAGGAAACCCAGAACAAACAAATAAGCAAGGAATCAAAACACCTTCACATAGCTGTTGCAGCATTAAATCAGAGCATCCACACGGCTCTCTTGTATGCAGGACTCACAGTCTGGTTGTCAGCGGTCAAGCTGGCCCAAACCCCACACCCCTGTGGACTGCTCGGCTGCCTGTGTAGACATGACCTCCCTGGACTCGTCTCTTAGCTGCAAGTCATGCCAAGTGCATGGCCAACCACTGGCCTCTGCCACTGTTCCAAGATCTGAGTGCCCCAGTTGATTTGGGAAGAAGGATGTGGTATAATTTGGCCAACATCCTGTACTCCATCAACTTCTACCAAGGAGCACCCACTGCCACTCCTTTCATTGCTGGCCAAATTCTATGGTTATCAGCATGTTCTCCCCTCTGTAGGCAACTTTTATGTATCACCAGAAGCCCTTTGACCTAGGTAACACCTGTCCCTCTGTCTGCAGTGCATTATCTGTCACTATCGCAAAAGCTGAGTTTTTCCACTCGCCCATTGAACTTGATGCAGTTCCCACACTTGGAAGCGGCCTCTCCCGCCAGTGTGGGGCTGTGGCTTGTGGGCAGGATTTCACACTGTCTCAGATCCTTTGGTGTTTGGAGAAACTGCAGGAGAGCACCTACTCTGGTCTGGCTCTTTGAAGCTCTCCTTTCTCCCCTATGATTCCAGAGATGCAATCTGTACCTCCCTGCAGTGAGATTCTGCACTGCCACCAGCTTACATATTCAACTGCTCTCTGCTTAGGGCAAGAGGCTTCCTCAGGCCTCCCCACAAATCTTTTGCCCAGGACAGCACAAGAAGCCCTCTGAGCTGGGTGCTGCTCTCTGTTCCTGTTCCCTTGGTTGATTTTGTTCACTGTCTCAAGAGATCTGACTTACTGACCTGTGAAACTGGTGTGGTCCTGGGTCTCCCTGCCCTTTGCAGGCCCCAGCAAAGGAGTACTGGGGGCTCCCGTGTGGGTGCCCACTAGCTAGCATGAACAGTGCATTGAACATCGCACAAATACAGCACTCCCATTTTATCTGGGCTGAACGGGTGACTATTTTTCCTCAGTGGGGCACGACCTCCCTCTCCTCACAGTCCTGGAGCTCACAGGCACTTCTTGTTCCCAGAGTCCTATTGTTTTCTAAGCCCAAGAACATGCTGGCACTCATGCACACATCTCTCATTTGCCCATCGCCAGCTTCAGACCTCACCGAAGTCCTGGCTTGCATGTATCTCATTTGCAGTGATCCCTTCCCAGTGGGAGGTTAGAGTGATGGTGAGCCTCTTCCACAGACAGGTCCCCACTGAAGAGCCAGCTCCCTCCTGATCCTCTCCCAAGAACGGCATCTATTAGGACCTGGGGTAGGGCATTACCACGACCCATGAATGGTACAGTTTTCCCCAACAACTCACTAGACACTGGATTTTAGTCCAGTTTTTCATTTACCCTCCTGTGTAAGGTTTCTGTTTAGCTCCTGCTTCTGCGTACTTGCTTTTCTGTAGTGCATAATTCAAAGATTGTCAGCTTATGGTATTCAGCTGTTCTCTGCTTGGGGTGATTTTGATTTTGGCCACAAGGTGTTCACAACTGAATCTCTGATTTGACATACTTTTAATAACTTTGTAAAATAAATTTTGGAAAAATTCTGATAATTATAGAATTGTGGTTGGCAAAACAAGTCCTTAAGATAAATTAACAATGGAAAAAATTATAAAAATACAATTAACTATATTTTGTATATGCAAGAGTCTATTAGCTCCATGGGAAGAAAGTTCTGAAATTTATGTGTAATATTATATCCCCAGTGACCAGACAGTTGCCTTAAACAAACATGTCCACAGTAAATAATACAGCTTGACTTAGAAAATGAATAAATACATGAATGAATGAATGAACGAATTTCTTTTAAAATCAATCAGATTTTAGTCATTAAAAATCTTCAACAGTGAATTTGGTTTCACTGCACTGTCATGGTCCATTTGGAAAACTGTGGCAACATCACTTTTGCCTGGATAAAAGGTCACTCTTTGGTGTCTTAACATGCAATGTCTTTGTATTTGCGTGCTTTCTTTTTTGTTTCATAAGTTGCAGCAAATTACTTTGTGACCGCTAGGATTTTCATAAAGAGAGAGGTGTTTGGCAGTCCAGTGTATAACTATCCAGTTATTATCTCTTTGCAAGGAAAGGAAGAAAGGAAGAAAGGAAAAAAGGAAAGAAGGAAAGTAGAAAAGGAAGGAAGGAAGGAAGGAAGGAAGGAAGGAAGGAAGGAAGGAAGGAAGGAAGGGACCAAATAATCAGAAGTTTTCTGGGTGACTACAGAGTCAGCATGAGAAAAGTGTTCATTTTCAAAACACCAATGCAGAGCCAGCTGCATTATTTTCATATTGGTGTCTGCCACGGCTCATACCATGGCTTTGGGTTTCACAATCTACTTCGACTTTTCTTCCAGCACCAAACAACTCACTAGGGCTATACAGTCTCAACTAGAATTTTTAATCTTTATTCACTGTAACTTCCTGAGTGACAAGAGTAAGCAAATGAGTATTCAAAAATATCAAAAGCTTTGCACCCCACTTGATTTCATTTGAAAATTTAACACTAATTTCAAATGCCATTCCTAAAAAATATCTTCTGAAATATAGGTCGAAGAAAGGTCTCAGATCTGAAGGATTTTTAACCTCAAATTTTCAGATTTCATAAATGAAATGTGAGCATGTTTTGAAGTAATTGTATTGTGATCTGAATAAGACAGCAAACAATGATCAACTTGAGGCCTAAATGTTATGTTAATAAATGTTAGCCCTTACATTCTCTGAAGAAATCATCATTGTACAATAAATCAGAATTTGTGACACAAAGATAATACAACTTTATTTAATTTTCAACTCAACATAAAAAAGTTCTGTACTATTACCCAAAAGTTTACAATCCCCTTCTGTTTTCAATCAGTTCATTATTATTCCCACAGGAAAAGATGCCTGTCCTATTACTTATTAAATAAAAATGTATTATTCTACTTATCTGATACACTATCAAAGTGATCGTTGAAATTTCTATAATAAGAAGAGAAACAAAAATTGTTGATGGTAATTTATAATCATTTTGTGATTTGTCATTGACTTGCAAAATGCTCTCTAGAGGAGAATGGTGCTGGATGAACATTAACTCACTAATTAATGTAGCACAAAACACATTGATGAAGTACACAACAGTGATCAAAGTACATGTTAGAACATTGTTGGATAATAAATGCAATAACTTGCAGAATAAATACGTTCAATTTTAATAGAAATTGCTACTAATTTGCACAGTAGTTACTTTTTGGTTATTTATAAAAGGATAATTTTATTAATATTTCTGAGGTCTGAAGTAAAAAAAAAATCCATCAAAATATTCAAATTGGCTGGGGATACAGCTCAGCAGCACAGCATCTCCATGATGCAAGATTCTGAGTTTGATTCCCAGTACCTATATACATATATATACATATATATATATATATATATATTCAAATTCTAATATTCTTTGACCTAATTGGAATTGAAAATCCAAAATATTACTTAAGGGAGTAATTTATTTATTGTCTAATGTTACATATTTCTACTTCAGGGGTTTTATAACCTTATATATAGATCTACATGGGTGTAACAAGTATAAGGCTATTAGCTCTAAAACTTCCTGAAAACTAAATTATCTAAACTTCCAATAATTACTGTATAAAATATTTTAAGGTAATACTAAAGAGTACAAAAATGTATCAAATTTGATGGACATTAAAAGAAAAGATGGCTTTTCTTCTAAAACTAATTGACAATAGAATTATCTGTCTCCAGATCTTTTTCTAAAGATTTCCAGTTGGATAAACACAATTATTATTAAACTTAACAAAAAATCTCCATGATAATATTGATAATGAAAACACCCATGTGATGTTACATTTTTCACCACAATATCCCAGTGAGCTTTAATTAACTGCTTAACAGTTATGTTGAACATAAAAAGAAAAAGTTCATAGGTTAGAACATGAGCTCCTTTAAGTTTGTTATTATTGCTTTTGATGGAATAGCAGACAATCATTAGCAGGCTTCAAATTTAAATTATAACATGCTGCTAAATTATTTAAAATTTAAGTGTGATTTTTTTTTCTCCCTCCGGAAACTCATCTATTATACTTACTTAAAAATTGTCTTAATTACTTTCTTATCAGTCAGATTCAATCCCTGACACCCAAAACTCTAAGAAAGAAAGGTTTATTTTGGCTCAAAGTTTGTAGAGGTTTCATTCTATCGTCAGCTGGCTCTAAGGTAGATAACATGGTAGTGGGACCTGGCTGAGGAAAAACAACTCATGACACGACAGCAGGAAGCAGAGTGAGACCAAGGAGCACCCTGGAAAGGAGATAAGCCCCCCTAGGCCAGGCCCATAGTGAGCAGCCTCTTCTGATCAGAAGCAACTTCCTAATAAATAGCAAGTTCCATCCAAGTTCCCTTAATCTAGTCACTTCCCAAAAGCTCCACCTATGAGTACATGAGGCTTTCTAGGGATATCCAAATACAAACTATAATATTCTATCCCTGGCTCAGAAAGACTCATGCACATCTATGCAAAATGCATTTAGTCCATCTCTAACAGTTGCCAAAGTCCTAAGCAGAATCACTGAAAAGTCCAAAGTCCAAGTCTCCTTTGAGAGTTAAGGCAAACTCTTCTCTGTGAACACTTGTAAAAAATCAAAAGAAGATTAAACACTACCAACATGAAAACACACAGGGTAAACATTCACATTCCAAAAGGGAATTAGAGGGATAGAAAGGAATGGGTTCAAAGCAATATCTAAATCCCATAGGGCAAATATTAAATGCTGTAATTCTACATGTGGGAGACAACTTGAGTGGGTCCCCTTGAACACAGAACAATTGCTGCAACTTTGATTATATAGAGACTTATTTCCTTATGATGATGTATACAGAGCTGACTATGGTATTTCCTTCTCTCTTCAATTGGCTCTAAGCATTGCAAATAAGGCTAGCTGTGGTACTGATATGTAATGTCTAAAGCCATCCGACAGTGTCCTGTTTCCTGCCATAGTGATCTCTGTAAAATATATAGGCACAGCGGGATGGCAGAGCCCTGAGCTCCAGGAATGTCGACTGGGTATGAGCCTCAAGAAAGAGGCTATGAGTTTCCAGGGCATAAAGTTTGCATATCAGAAATGAAGCAGCAGCCTCCTCACACAATTCAGTTGCTATCTTGATTGGGTTGTGCAAATTGGTCCCCCTGCATGTCTTTCTCTCTGCATTTTGCAGAGATACCTTTCTCACTATCTTGCCCGCCAGCTTAAGTTATTCACATAGTTCCCACCATTCTCACTGTCACTCATCTTCAAGCCACCTCCTCGCTGCGCTAGTTAATACATTCTGGGAGAGGCCTGGGATCAAGGCCTTTGTCCATATGTCCTCACAAGGATTGGACCCAGAACCCCTTGGCTGCCCTTAACCTTGGATATGTCTCAGAGTCTTCCCTCTTGCCGTGGGTTGCACTGGAGGTGGTAGATTGGAATTAACTTGCTGGGATTCCAATAACGTCTCAGTTGAACTATAAATATAATTTCTTGGATTGTGAGGAAGACTAGAGAAGGATTATAATATTTGGATTACCGTATTCAATATTTGGGATTACAATACTACATCCAGCACCTGGGGCAATCTGTGGTGAGGTATTTGAACTCCAAAGGCCCAGGGTGGTTCTGCCCCTTTGGCACTACAGGTGACTACCCCTCATGGATTCCCTCTTCAACCAGTTTTGCTCACTCCTTTCAGCTTTCCTCAGACTTTCTGCATGCCTGGCTTTTCCAACCCTCTGGAATCTCCACTGGACTTCTGGCTTCACCCTCAGAGCACCACACACTTCCCTCTTGGACATACTGTCTGGTCTCCCAAGTCTTCTTTTAAAATCTAGATGGAAGCTGCCCTCCATTCTGCATGCATGTAAAACCAGCACTACATGGAGGATGCCAAGGTCAGCCACCAGTTGGAACAGCAGTCAAGCCCTTTTGCATCTTGCTGGTGATTTCAGAGGCCTCCAAAAGCCTAGGTGACTTATCAGGGTGAACTGAATCCCAGGAATCAATTCTCCTTTCATGAGCAGGGTACCCTTAGACTCTCTTCTCAAAGCAAAGTCTTTCACTTTCCTACCCTTGAGCCTGAGAAGGGTGGGGTCTTGCCGATTTTAGTGTGCCCTTAGGTCAGTTTTCCTGTTGTCCTCTTATAAAGTGTTTGGTTTCTTTTGATGCTAATCTTTTTAGCAACGAAGATCTCCTTTTACTGAAGCTTCCTTTCAGGCCAAAATCAAAATTTTGCAATCTTTCAGTTGGGCTTTCTGCTCCTGATTCTCAATACAGAGCTGGCTAAAAGCCCCCAGTAGTGCCTAAGCCACAGCCTGAATGTTTATCTGCCTTGAAATTTCTTCTACCAGATTAATTATTCCACAACTACCCTTAGTCTCAGTCTTCCACAAAGTCTCAGAACATGAGCAGAATATATACAAATGTTCTGTCAAAACAAAACACTCATGATTTGGAGTCCCACTGCCAATGGAGTCCTTAGTTTTGACTGAAAATCTCCTGAACCACGTAGTCTTTTTCTATCTGCCTTTTTTTTTTTTAAGCACTCTGGTCTTCTGAGCTCTGACAAGAATCACAAGAATCTCCCATCAATCATGGCTTACAGGATTCTAGGGATGCTCCTCCATTTGTTATCTCCAAACCTTTAAAAACTTTTCTTAAACTCAGTTCAAATAGATTCTAAACCACCACGTGGTAAGAGATCATCACAGTAAACACCCCCACTTCTCTGGTACCAAAATCTGAATTGGTATTTACTACAGGAACAGATATAATATACCCACAGAGACACAGACACACAGACATACACACAATGATATACAGAGGATTTGCAATGTAGGCTTCTAATGGCTGCCTATAGAGTAAGAAATAAAAGAATGCATAAGAATGTGTGCTGAAGAGCCAGAAGAACCAGTCAAATGTCAAAGGCCTAGACCTTCACTAAAGAAGCAAAAGGAGACACTTCTTCTCCTTTCCCTTTTTATTCCATCCAGGCTACAAGCCTATTGGTTGGTGCCACTCACATGCAGAGTAGGCAGGATCTTCCCTCTTCAGGAAGTCAATCATCCAGACACAACCAAAATTGTGCTAAACTAATCAACTGGGCATTTCTTATTCAAAATGACACCACAAGTAATTATCACTATAGTGTAGTTAAATTTATAGTGTGTCACATATTGATTGTAGAAGATCAAGGAAACCCTCTAAAATAATTCTAAAACCTTAAGCTCATTTAGGTAGGTAGGTAGGTAGGTAAACAGACAGGCAGACCAATAACAGATATGGATAAGGTATTATCTAGAAGTAAATTCCAAAAATTGCTAATGATTCTTATGCTATTAATATACAATATGTACATTAAAGCAATGAAGAGCATAGTTTAAAATAGCATATAATAGATTTAAAATAAAGGTTTGAAGACAGAGTGGAAATTTGTTTCAAGTCAACAAACATCGGCTAATGGTTTCCAGCCATCAGAAATACAAATTTTTAACTGAAATAATTTTCACTGGGAGTCAGAGAAAGAATCACATAGAGGAACCCAAAGAGAAACAGGTGAAAACTTCAAAGGCAATAGTACTTGACATAGGGACTTGAGATTTAAAAGATAAGCAGGAATTTGGCAGATACAGAAATAGGGGGGAAACTAAGTATAAAAAAGCACAAAAGTAAGAAAAAGCATCATCATCAGGAAGAATTCCAAGTAGTTTTCTTGTAATGAAACATGAAATTGTAATGAAAGAAAGTTTAAGGGGGAACTTTCATAGCAGTCCAACTCAAAGTCAAAGTGTGACTTTGATATGCTGTGGAATAATCTGTATTTAAATACGTAGATAATAAGGAGTTCTAAGGGACTATATTAGAAGAAACTTGAGAGAGCTGCCACTGGGTAGAAAGCAGAGATTAGATGGAAGAGGAAGCAAAACTGTTGAAGGTAGAGATATAAACATCTCCTGAAATAATCTATGTGAGATATGGCAAGGGTTAGACCTAGAGCAGTACCAGGAGAAATGGAAATATATATATGTTCATATGTTCATATATGTATAGGAATCCTAATTAGAGAAATTACTGTTTGATGAAGGAGAAGTGATAAAATAGGAGAAGTATATTCTGATTCTCCAACTGAGATGTATTCATGAACTAACAGGGAACACAAAGAATCTGGGACTAGAAAAAGGGAAAAAAAATCATTCTGAAAATTTTCAAAAACAATATTAGAAAAAATATATTAAACAACTTACAACATTGAAAAATACCTTCATTGAAGAAATCTTTAATTATATCCAATCGTAAATTATATATATCATAATATTTGAATTTTGAAAGGAAAATTATCCATAATTTTACAACTAAAAATATTCTTTAAAAGAATACTGTTAATAATGAAAACAACACTGAGATTCTACCATACCCCAGAAAGAATAGCTAGTATTAAGAAGTCAACCAATAATAAATGCTGGAGGGGCTATGGAGAAAAAGGAACTCTTCTCCACTGTTGGTGGGAATGCAGTCTGGTACAACCACTGTGGAAGTCAGTGTGGATATTCCTCAAAAAGCTAGGATTGGAGGTCCTATTTGACCAGTTATTCCCTTTCTGGGTATCTCCTCAAAAGAACTAAAAACATCATATCACAGTGATAGATGTCCACCTATGTTTATAGCTGCACAGTTCATAATAACCAGATCTTGGAAACAACCTAAAGGCCTTTCGACTGAGGAATGGACAAAAATGATGTGGTATTTCTATATAATGGAATACTACTCAGCTATAAAGGACAATAAACTAGACATTTTCACACTTAAATGGATGTGCCTTGAAAATATACTTATCAGTGAGCTAAATAAGTCACACATATGTAATCATTGTATGGTTGCCCTTGTGTGACAAACTGTAAGAAAATCTATGTAAGTATATAAAAAATTAGTTAAGATAGTTAAAAAAAAGAATTTTGAGTGAAAAGTAGTTTTCACAGACTAATTTTCAGATTTCATTTTTACTGTGAATTGTTCTTTTGAAAATAATATAGCATTCATAACATTTGTGTTTCTCACCAATGTTCTTCTAATGTCCTAAACATTCTTTTTTGCTATAAAATTTTTTAAACAGTATACTGTTAAATAAAAGCCAAATCATAATAAAAGCTCATGAGTAGAATATGAGACATAGATGGTGAGTGGGAAATAAATGAGAAAAGAAAATTCTATGAATTTGATCAATTTTTATAGAAAACCTTAATGTGCAAAATCTAGTCATGTACCAGGAAGCAATATGAATTCAGAGGAAAACACTATGTTAGATCCAATAGGCATATTAAAAGGTAGGCATGAAAACAGTAAGAAACACACTGAAAAAAAATTCTAATATACTACATCATTTTTTTTTTACTTCTAAAATGGTTTCAACAAAAATACAATGGCTAATCTTTGACATGAAAAATGGGTAAATTAGGAAGTTTTCTTCGAGTAAGAGTGGATTGAAGTTGCTTTCACTAATAAAATAAAAGGGGGGGGGAGGAGGAATTTCAAAAGCTCTGGCAAACACAGTGATGTTAATGAGGTAGAATTTATTAAAGTGAGGAATGATACAATTTTTTAAATTGCTAGGATACATTATAATCTATACACCAGTCTTTTAGGAGATCGCAGAAGAAAAGAAGAAATGGTCTCTGTGAGTACCACCTGCTACATGAACGGCACACTGCAGCCTGACAAAGTGGTTGCTCCTTTCAGAGATTCATTCTCATCAACAACCTCAAATTTCACGCTCTGTGTTGCACAGCAAGGAACTTCATTAGCGCCGTTCAAACTCCGAACTTCCTCCCTTCAAGAGACATGGACGTGGATAGCAGTACTTACGCTCAAATGAACGTCCTTCACGTGAAGAGGAAGTTCCCACAGGTCTCCCACAAAGAACTTTATGGCTAACGGGGACCGAGTCGTCGTCTAGTTCCTTTTTCTCACTGTTAAATTTGTAGGGTGCTTTTCAGATATCAAAGATCAGGATATAAGGCAGGATTGCAGTCACGCATTTTCATTTTTCAACCAACAGTTTGATTTATTGACTGTGGCTTTTATAAAATTTTAAATTTTTAAGCAAATACTTCAAAACAAATAACTATTATATAGAATTAAGAGAAATCTAAAATACAAGATTTATCTAATAAAGATAAACATTATACCGATTTAGAGATACCATGTAAAGATATACAGTAAAGGAAATTACCTACTTTTATGATTACATATTTTCTCATTTTCTCTGATTTCTAAATTCCTAACATTATAATAGTGAAGACTTTTTTCTTTGCATTACCTTTTATTTATATAAATAAAATTTCAAACATTAATAAGTTATTTGACCAAACTCTACTCAGGCTCCCCGCAACTCTTTTCAACTGGGCCCTGAGCTTTGTGCTGTCATATTTATCCCTACCCTCACCAAATCTAACAAGAATCCCATGAGGTCGGCTTGATGAGAATTAGCCCTACTATACATCTAACCATTCCCAAGCCTGCCTTCAGCAGAATCTCTCCTTATTTAACCAGAATTCCTCCTTATTCCTGATATTTCCTCTCAGTAATTTTCTATGCTGTGACCTCTTTCTTACAAGTACTCCTCTACTTACCTATAAAGTCCCACTTGTTCTTGCTGCATTCAGAGCTGAGACCAATCTTTATCACCATCTCTATCCCACCCCTCAAACATCCATCATTGGAGTCAGTGATCCTTACGCCTATCACAGTGATTCTGAATGAAGTCTGCTTATTGTTCCTTAAGTCTCACAGAATAATTGCTCTTCATCAAGAACAGTAATATATTTAAGAACATAATATCAAAAAAATCTTGCAGTTTATAAAATCTTAAATATTTCTTTATAAATTAGAATTTCCTCCTTATTGTGAGCCTCAAGGCCTTTGCATCCTAGAGATATTACCTATAAAAATACAGAACATACAGTTACATGTAAAAGTTGTTGGAATTTAGGTGTTGTAACATTTGTAGGAAATCAGACATTTAATATAATTTTCATAGCAAATGCTGTAACCTTAATATGTCTCCTGTAGCTATCAACATGGCTGAAGATTAAGGTAGAGACATCAGTACATTTCAAAAGACCTCTGACTATACAGATTTAAAAAGGAATAGGAGGGAATACTACTGCTCGTGAAGCATACATAGCAAAATTGAGACCCTCCAAAAGCATCTAGAGTCCCAATGTCCAAAGGAATTTACTCTGATGTAAAATTAAATCTGTGATAGGGTTCTTTGGGCAGGGACCATGGAGACAGGGCCCCACCCTGACCCAAGATTTTTCTAGAGAAACTTGATTTTCCAGAGCCAGAGCAAGAATCATGTTCTCATTTGTAATTAAAGAATCATGATCCCAACTGTAATTAAAGAAGGGCAATAATGGAAGAAATTACAATCCACTTTGATCACTAATTAAGAATTTATGAATATTTTCATTTACTTCAAAAAGTAGTACTTGTCATTTGTTCATCAGTGAAATCTCTACACATATTTATCTAAGCAAATTAGACACAAAATATTTCTAATAGGACAGCACAATTATGCTTCCACTTACATAAAGCCACAGGGCCAAAATACTAGTTTGTTTATGCAAACATAACCTGATTTTCTTCCATTTAGAAGTTTGGGCAACCTACATTATTCCAACAAAACTGAGGAAACTACACATGAATATAATGAAGTAAGCATTTTTTTTTTGATCTACAAGAGTATGGCAGAATCTAATAAATATTTTATTAATGCAGCTGTTTGCTTCTTATTTTTTCATAAAACTAATCAACAGCATTTGTCTAACATAATAATCTTTCAATAGCTATGAATACAAGGCTTTCTTTTCCAAGAAATAAATACATAAAATTTCAAACATAGAAAAGAAAAGTGATTTGACAAAACTCTACTCTTTTCAACTGGGCTCTGAGCTTTATGCTATCATGTTTATTCCTGCCCTCTCCAAATCTACCAAGAACCTCATGAAGTCAGCTTAGTGAAAGTTAGCTATACTATGTATCTGATCACCCTCAATATCTAATCAATTTCCTCATCCTATGCCTTAACTTAAGAATTGATTGTACTTTCTGATATTTTGCTGTTCAATTATAGCTTCTCAAAATAGAAAGTTTTATCACAATGTCAGTATAACATATTTTGGATATTCTTACAAAGACTCACAAGTATATGAAGTGGCTAGCGTTTTGCTTAAAGATAATTTTAAAATTTTCCAGCAGTTAAAATAATAGTCATTCTAAATTACTATGGGGTCTTCACTGTAATGGTTTATGTTCAATTTCCTGTTAATATAAGGCTATGATGATGTGTTCTTCTTGTATGATAAGTAATGGACACATATAAATATTCTATTAAAGTATAAAAAGAAGGAAGTGAACTGAAGTTATTTTAAAATATCCATGTGCTTTTGATGTCTAATATTGCTAAAATAAAGAAACAATTCCTCTTTATACAACTCTGGTTACAATTTTAAATCCTGTAGGAGAATAATTTTACCTCTCTCATAAGAGAAATGTGCAAGAATCAACAAAGGAACACTATGTGACTCCCAAGTTTATATCTTCAAAACTCAGAAATTTTCTCTGAACACAGATTT
The DNA here is from genome assembly GCA_004363535.1 of Dasyprocta punctata. NCBI lineage: Eukaryota > Metazoa > Chordata > Mammalia > Rodentia > Dasyproctidae > Dasyprocta > Dasyprocta punctata. The sequence continues at coordinate 44,568 of RJWM01008934.1, forward strand.
CCTACTACTCATCTTCAATTTTCAGGGTTGCTTAAAAAATTTCGTGTGTCTCTCTGTACTCCAACCACTATCCTGTCTTCCTGTTGTGTTCTGAACTTTTAGGAAAAATAGTGACCATACACTCAGGGAGCCAAGCTGGACATTCAGACTTCTTAAAGAATTTAACTAGATTCCAAAAGTAGTTCCAAAATAATTTTTAATCATTTAGTCTTTTCTATACCCAAAATTCTTGCCATAGTATAAATTGGTCCTCTTTGCTTCTCACTAGAGGTTTAATTACATCTCATCTCTAGGCCTCCAATACGAATTTCGAATACATCATTTTTCTTACATGCATAACAATATGCCTTTCTTGTTTAGAATCCATCAACAATTCCAAAATACCTTCAATTTCATGCTCAAACTCCTTTTTATGATTAGCATACAGCATCAGTTATGACATGATTTTTCCATACTACTGTAACCTCACCCCTCCTATTTATGCTTTGTTCCAACAACATTCAATATCTTGCAGGTCTTTTTCATACACAATTTTTAATGCAGCATATGCAGTTTCTTGCAATTCTCTCTATACATGCATAATTTTCTATTTTTCTAGGTCTTTCTAAAATATGGTCCCCCTTACTCTTCTTCTCCCAATATCCACTCTCTTTCTACAAACCATGTCCCACATTCTAGATAAATTATAGAGCAATTTGTTCAATAGCCATCTCCATCAGAATATTTTCTCTGATTGACGACCCTTGCCCTCAGGCTGATTTACGAACTCTTCATTATTTGCACTAAAGCCTGTCACAATTAGAATTTTAATTCTATCCAGTAGTACCTTTTCCACTTGTGAGCTTCTGGGTATCCAGGATGAACCCTTTAATTTCTGAATACCTAGAAGATTGCCCAAGATTTAACACATGATGCACTTTCATAAATGTTTGCATAATTACTTACATAATTAATTAAGAGACAATTCATTTTATACTGAAACCTTTTACCATTGCAAATGTCAGAAATCAACTTACAGAAAAGGAAATTTCTTTATGAACATAACTGGAAAGTTCAGTGATGATGCTAGCTGGCTGGCATACTGAACAAATGCCTGAAAAACTGCTCATACTAGATAATGATGGACCAAACCAAAGACCCACATACTGCTGTTGTGCCTCTGCTCTGTGACTCTCAGTCCTGCCTGTGTCTGTGCTAACCATTCTGAGATAGGCTCTCTTCATTTAGTGACTAATAGCTGCAGCATGTCTGGACTGGTTTTTCCTTCAGAGTTTGTAATTGCAGAGAAGCCATCAGGGACCATCTTGGAAGCTCTTACAAAATTTCTAGCAGATAACAATCATCCTGTCCTAGGATAAATATCAATACCTACAATGAAGTCAACTGCATCAAAAGCACAAAATTTGACAATGTAAGTACAGACCATTAGAGAGATGAATGACTGACCAAACACACAGGTCCAGTCAAGTGACTTCAAAATGATTTTTTTTTAAGTAAATGAATGAATCACCAACAAGTTCTCAGTTTTGCCAAATGCAGAATCTTGAAAACAAAAATAAAACTTATAAGCCTTATCAGAAATTAATGAATTTTTTTAAAAGTCAAGCAACATAAAAATATTTCTAACATCAATATTTATGTATTTCTTTGTTTCTGACTTTATCTGTTATGCATCTATCTACCTATATACACATATAATTTCATAGAATTAGAATATTAGAATGACAGTATTATAAACAGAACGGTTGCAAAAATTCTAACATAAAGATAAAATTATTTTGAATCACTTAATTACAAGAAGATAATAATTTACTCATTGTTCAAAGATATGTTTACGGAGTATAGCATATTCTGACTGAGAACTGTTTATCACAAACAACTTATGCTAAGTACTCATGTCATTCAAAACAATTTATATGATGAGGTATCATAATTGAAGTGATTTAGGACCAACAGTGCTAATATTTGTAATTGCTCCCCAATCTTTGCTCCCAAAGCAGGTGTTTTGCCATAACCCCATAGTGAAAGTAATGAAGAGAAGAGTAAATGTGATAGGGTAAAATACCTTTAAAAATCCAAGGTACAAAAACAACTAAATGCTTGTATTGTTTGATTGACTTTGCAGGCCTAAGGCCGGTAGTCTGAGTCTATCAGGAGAATGACAGTATGCAATATGGCAAATATGGGGAATTTCCTTCTGCCTTGTCTTTGAAATCCAATATTATTCTGTTTTGTTTTGTTCCAATTTATTGTTTTGTTTTATCCAATGCTCTGTCTTGGTTGGTTTTATTCTGTTTTGCTTTATTTGATTTTACTATATCTGAGGAAATGGGTGACTATTATGAAGATAAGATATAATATGGTAGCCATTGTTGTTGACTTTTGTCCTGTTTTGAAGCTATGTACCACTTTCACTGCTTTGTTTTGATTCACTTTATTCTGTTTTGTATTGTTGGGTTTTATTCTCCTGAAAAAAATAAAGATAAAAAAACTGGTGGGTTTTAAAGGGGTTAAATTATGTGCAAAAATAGTAATATAAATAATTTAATGAGGTATGTTTTAGAGTTATATATACTGAACATATATAATTTAATGAGGTATGTTTTCGAGTTATATATACTGAAAAAATGCTTGAAAATTGCTTATGCTGCTATTATATTTTTTATCTTTACCTGTGACTAATTTATTTCCTAAAGCTTAAGTTTTCTAGGAAAAAATAAAACTATTCACTGTTTGTACATTCCTTTTGGAACTCATATATGCTTGAGCCATAGAGCACTTACATTATGCTAATTGAAAAAACATTCACTTATATACTGTTGTGTCATTTCACAAAAAAAAAAAATTGCACTTTCAAAGATTACTGATTCAAACAGTTGTGAACTTCAGTATCCACCATGATTCTAGTTAAGGAGATTTCCTTTAGGACTCATCTTCTTGAGCTGCAAACATAAAGGCACTCAGGGATGGAGGCATAGGTTGATTGTAGAGCACAGTGCAGCTGAAGTATACCTGAGGTCCTGGGTTCAATTCCCAGCACCACCAAATAATCTTTAAAAAGTAGAAAGCTGCCTTGTGTTGGAGAGGATTTTCTCATTTTAAAAACCCCTAAGATGAACATTAGTCTTAGTTTTAATCAAAACTCAAGTTAAATGTTAAGATTCATTTTCTATGTCAATAATGTTTTTAAAAAAGGATCACTCTGAGAGGAAGCACTAAACTAATGAGAAAAATGTATTTAGCAATACAGCTAGTGACTCAATTCAAGTTTATCTTACTGTAATCTAGGGTCCTCTTGAATCATTCTGACCTTCCCTTTCATATTATGCCTTAAAGATATATTTATTTAAGAGAGAATTTCACTTTTAATCATACAGTGACTGCTGCAATCTGAATGCTTGTGCCCCCCCCATTGTTATAAACTGACAAAGAACTTGGGTGAATTGTGTTTATTTCATAGTTTTTTAAGGAAGGTAGAACTTCTTAATGCTGCAATAGAATATTTGGCAAGAGAAATGTCAGCAAATGTTGGAGATGCTGGTTTGCTTCTCTTGATTGTTTATAGTAAAATCAAGATGAGAAAAATTATTTAAATGAGAAGTTTTTAATCAGAAGGGAAATAGAACTTTAAAATTCTGAAATTATCTGCCTATACATATTTAAAGAAGGAAAAATGTATACATTTTACATGAGACAATACAAAGGAGTGGCCAAATGACCTTTTGTTAGGTTAGTATAGATAGGATAGTACACAAGTGAGTCACTGCTCATCAAAACAATGGAAGAATGAATCCTGAGGCATTTTAGAGAACACTAGACTGTTTCCAAGCTAGCTAGTATGAGTTCTTGCTAATGGTGATATGGAAATTAAAAGTAAAGCCCACATTTGCAGAAGAAAATGTTGAACTGAAAGCAAGAGAAAATAAAGAGCAGTAGAGCCCTGACAAAGATCAAGCAATCCATTATCAAGGAAAATAAAAACAAACAGGAAAGTAGTCCAGCCCAAGCAGCTTGAGGGGGGACACATTGATGTAGTGATTCAGACTGATCAACTCACAAAACAGAAGGCTAGATTTTCTAGTCTAACAAAGGTGAAGCAACCACTCTGTCAGTCCTGGTTTCGTAGCTTAGGTTGAATCCTCCTGACTTGAGGGGTAATCTGGTTCCAAGGGGAGGAGTCCTCATGGTTTAAGGACAGTCTCAGGAGAGTGAGGCTCTGCAGGAATCCAAGCTGATCATAGGTTCAGGGTAGCAAAGATTCTGCGCATAGCTATACGTTCCCGTAACTCTCTTACTCTGTGTCCTCCATTTTGGAGGGCAAAGCAATAGGTCAGGTAAATTTGGGACTCACAAACCTTGTTTTGCCACCTTTCACACAAATACTTCCAAAAGCAATCAACATGTCTACGTGCACAGCTGAGGAAGAGCCAACCAAGAGTTTTACAGAATAAATGTCAAGCTGCAGTCTACTTCTAGTAACCTATTGAGCATAATATTGACTCAAGTGAAGAGTCACAATTTTTAGCAAAATTTGCTTTTAAGTATTATCTACCTCAGAAGAAAACACAAACCATGGTTTTAATTAGTAATAAGTTAAAGGTTCAAGAGTTTGTCCTCCGTTTGACAGTGGTGTCTGTGCAATGGCTATGTTAAGATGGCTGCCCTCCCATCTCAGCTCGGAGTGCATGCGTTTTTAGGGAATGATAATTGCAGGAGAGAGCATTCTGCGGCTCACTACCACCTCATATCACAGGCTCTGATGCCCACATTCATGCTCCTTAATCATCCCATAGAGGGTTACAGCTGGCCACAGTGTGGCTCGCACTGCAGCCAGCAAAGCTGTGAGAGTCTGGTTGCTTTTGTGTTATTCTCAAGGATACTCTGGAGAGTTACAGGGCTAATGCTGGAATCTGCTTCATGGCTGATCTCACCGATGCACAGCTGAGGAGCAACTTGCCTTTGAATGAATCATATCCTGAGTTGCATCCATATTGGTTTAGGTGATATTGAAATGACACACTGGATTTATACTTTAAAGTTGATGGTGGACTTAGTTAAAACTTTTGGGTTTGGGGATGGAAGTGTATGCAGGTTATATGTGAGGAAATCGTGAATTTAGGGGGAAAGTGTAGAGTGCTCCATTCTGAGTGTTTGTATCTCTCCAAACTTGTATGTTGAAATACCATGCCCCATGGCGATAGTGTTGGATACGGGGCCTCTGAGGGGTGATTAGGGCATGAGGGTAGAGTCTCAGGAAAGATTCAGCATCTTTAGCAGAGGGCTGCAGAAAGCTGTTTCCTTCCACTTGGCAAAAGATGCTGTGTGTAAACCAGGAAATGGACCCTCTCTGGACACTGCATCTGCCCACAGTTCAATCGTGAACTCCCAGTAGTTACCTTCATAGATGTAAGAAGCACATTTCCAGTTATAATCTACCCACTTTATGGTATTCTGCTGTAGCAGCCTGAGTGAGCTGAGACACTGACACTTCACAGAAACTAGTTAATTTCTAAAGATTTTAAATGTCCAATTTTCCTCTGAGAAAACATTTTTAGAATAAGATTGGAAATAACTTCTTGACTGTTACGGTTAAGAAACATTTGAGTTGCATATACTATTTGTTTCTTATGCAATTTCTAAAAATAGAAATCTGAATATATGGTATATATCAGTATATTCATCACTATATACATCACAATATGTTATGGGATGATTAGATTAAATGCTTTCCTTGCAAAAAGAAGGGGGGAGGTTAATAAATGTTTCAAAAGCAGTTGTTGTAATCTTTTCGGTTCTGTTTCCTTGTTGTGAACGCAAGTTATAACTCAAACCAGTGCTGACAATTCTGTCACTTCCAAAAATGATTTGTTAAGGTTAATTCATGCAAATATAAATGTTTACAAATTAATTTATTGATTTGACAGAGCTTGCGTTTTAGCTCTCCAAAGAACAGAAACTTTGCTATGTTTTAGAGTGAAAGAAATTGCTCTAAAACAAAACAAAACTTGCCATGTTTACATGGATGAAATTAATATGTTTAGCATTAGAAATGTGAACATCTTTGGTTGCCTTTAAACAAAGTCTTGATGTTTCTGAAAAAATCTTTTATCAGTAACATATAAATGTCAGGAAATTTTATTTTAATGATTCTTAAAGGCTATTATTTTTATATAATTTTAATTTTAAAAGCACATGTTTGCAGTGCATTATGATTAAATTCCTCATTGCTATTATTAATCAGTAAATACAGTTTTAAAAAAAGCAGATCACCTTCACCCATGCATCCTCCCACACACCATCAGCATGCTAGTTAACCTCATTATACTGCACTACCTTATGATAAATCCTTAAAGTGACATATCGTGGAACAATACTGATGAATGAGTTGTTGAAATGACCCAGTTCCCTTTTTAGTTTCTAGATTTACACTATCCTTTCCTGAACTCTTCAATGGCTGGTCCTGTACTCTACCTTTCTTTTTCTTTCTTTCTTTCTTTCTTTCTTTCTTTCTTTCTTTCTTTCTTTCTTTCTCTCTTTCTTTCTTTCTTTCTTTCCTTCCTTCTTTCCTTCCTCCCTCCCTCCCCCCCTCCCTTCCTTCCTTCCTACTTTATTTATTTATTTATTTTTGGCTATCCAATTTCTGACACTTTCTTGGATAAAAAATACTATACCTTGACCAAATAATGAGTACAAAATTCTATGATTTCTTTTTTCTTACAATGCTGATGTCTCCTGTTTATACTATATATTAGAATAGTTTCCTGGGCAACACTGAACTCGAACCTTAGTTTCCTTTAAAACCTCACCATTGCGTTGCCATTTTTTATTCAAGTCACAGTACTCCATCATAGTTAGAAAGCTCCAATGTCAGCAAACCAACTGCATTTCCCGAACTTGGCTTCAAATGGGGGTCAACTGAAAACTTCCGTGAAGCATTAGCAGAATAAAAACAACCTGAATTTATCTGGCCAAGACTTTATTAGGAGACCAGACATTGTTGGGTCATGAAGACATCCCAAGTTGGCTTTCACTAAGGTTTAGCTTCAGAAAAATCATAGTTATTAAAATTTACATTTCAACTGGTTAGTTTATAATTTTTCATACTTTTTTCTTTAATTAGCAGCATGGTGGGTGAAAAATCTATGCATATTTTTATAATCCATTGCTACATTATGAAACAAAATTATTTTTAACATTTTATCATTTTATCAAACTATTCTGTTCTGTTATTTTAAAATATCACAGAAATCCAGACTTTCTGACATGATTTTCTGTTTCATTGTATGAGTCAATTATTTCAAAACATTATCAAGGTATCATAATGGACATCAAATTTGAAAGAAAAAAGCATATGGAAAAAACAAACATTTCTTTCTATTCTTTTTGTGAAAGTCAACGTGAAAAATCTTTCAACACTCATTTACCAAGACTGCAAACCAGAATGATATTTTCTCACTCAAGTTACTTGAAAAAAAAGCCAATGTATCTGAAAAAGATGCCAATATATCTACTTCATTATTTGGCTTTGGTACAAAATTCCTTTATGTTCAGACTTCTATAAATATTTAGCAATACAGAAACCATTACATTGCAGAAAGTGAGAAAATGCAACATGGTTTTCTACTTCCAGTCATTTCTACAGAAGTTAAAAATAGTTATTATAATGTGGAAAAACACTTTGCCGTTACTGCTACAACTCCAGCATCAGTCACAATACTTTCCCAATTACCTCAGAAAGTAAAGAAAATATTATATCATGTACTTTTTTAGGATCCAGTGTAAGTAATTACTAATATAAAAACTAGATATAACTGTTCATGCAGATACATGACATGTGTTCCATTCTACTTAGTAAACAATTTGCTTTTTTTGCTTTTCAGAGAATATATATTCTTTGCAAAATATATCTGCAAAACAGCATTAAATTTATTTTATGCATCAATTTAATATACTGTGTTTTTAAGTACATTCCATTTTAAGTTATATAGACAGTACTCAAAGCTGAAGCAAAATAAAAAATACATAGAAACAATGCCTAATTTTCTAAAATAATGTAGCTATCAGTTTCCCATTAAATAAAAATATGAAACAACACTCAATAAATTTTAATGTGCCTTCTTTTTTGTGTTATGTCGTACCATCATTTAAAAAATTTAAGTGGCACAACAAGTATATAGTACTGTGTCCAGAAAGTGAATTATTTACATAGTACTTAAAACAGAGATCTAAATAAAAATGAACAGTCTAGACGTTAAGGGTGTAGCCCCATGTAGAGCATGTGCTTAACACACACACGGCCTTGGGTTCAATCAACAGCATCAAACAAAGTCACACACACACATATGCACACACGCACACATCTAACAACTTTCTGCTTATTACAGAATGCTGCATCTTCTTACCAAAATGCAAAGCAGATTGAACCAAGAGAACAACCTAAATCCCTTACCTTCCAGCTATTTTCAGGAAACTTCTATGATCTACAGCAGATAAACCTGCTTCAATACATAGAACAGCATTCCATCCTATGTACACAGTGACCTTTAGTACATTCTTTTTTTTAGCACAGAGCACAACTTAACATGAATATCACAATCTGATTTTTAAGGCTGTTTTCTACTTCTCCTTTGGTTTTTGCCCATTCTCCAGTAACCATAAATTCTGATATAGCACAGCTCAACTCTACCATTTCACAGCCTCCAGGCCTTAAGTTCAAGGCTAGCACTGCATGCTCAAGCACCTTCCAGTAACAGGGTACTTTCATATGAGAAACAATCTTGTGCCAATTGCTAAAAGTAGTATTTCCTCTTCTGATCATACTTGGTTGTTATGATCTAAAGGCCACACACACAAAAGTAAGGCACATTCCCCTGATCTTTGAGGATGTTTTTAAAAAAATTAAGAAATATATAAAATCTAAGTGTGCAAGGTCCTGAATTTGATTCCAGGTACCAAAATAAATAAACAAACTAACTAACTATAAAACTGAAAGACTCAGAAAAAGTTCTAGAGACCACAGTTATCATACAATGATTCTACACATTACTGTTCTCTTTTAAAAGCAATTATTGAGTGAAAGATGTTTTTATATTAAAATTTAAACATAATAATATAATTTAGACTAAGAGAATTCAAGAGAGATTGTATTAAGTCAAAATGATAACACTAGACATGAAGTAATCGGTTCTAATTCTCCCATGCTCTCCTCAACAACTTTATGATCTAATATTACTACAAATTACACTGTAGCCATTTAGGATATCAAAATAAAAACCATAGCGATGCTATGATATGGACTTTGAATAAATATCAGGGGATTCTTGATGTTTATTTGAATACTGATCAGGTTCAAAATATACTACGTCCAATATAAGGCATCTCAGCAGTTGAGAAAGAGCAGAAGCAGAAAAGTCACTCTCCCATACCTTTCCCTTGTTCTTCCCTCCTGAAGCATAAAAACCTAGCATATTTTCTACTGAAATACAACATAACATCTTCATTCAGAGGTTTCACACTATAACCAGAAGAAAAGAAGGATCTTATTTCTAAAGATTTAGAGAATGAGAGGAGAAACTGAATAAGCCTTGCTAAGTTCCTTCTTTGAATCATACTTACTTTGTACAATCACACTTCTGGGGCGCTATCCGCCTCTTCATTAAATCAGGTGTAAAAATACTTGGGTTTTCATTTCTAATGGTCCCATATTGTATAACACATTTTAAATTTGTTAATCAGTTTTCGCTACAGGTGCATCTGCCACGAACATAAGGATGGTTGTGGAAAAGATACTGCTTTTTGTCCTCACAATGTGACTGAATATTTCATGATGTAATTTCATGGAAAAACACAACTAAGATTCAGTTGCAATTCCAGATGCTAGATTACTTTCCAATCCTACCCAGCAATAGAATACCATGCTTTCATTTTTGCCGGAATACATGTTATTGCTCTTTATGACACTTTTCCACTCAGAAGACTGAAAAACTCCTTGTACTGTTTTAAATTTTTTCTCTTACTGAGAGTGAAATAGATTAGCTATAGGCAAGTCTATTGGTAATACATATATTCTGTGAAAATGCCATTCATATTCTTGCTCAAAAATTGTTCATTAGTTCATCATTTTATTGTAAATTTATTTATATGCCAACAGTTTTGCAAATATATTACCCAGTCTATCACTGTTCTGTTGTTTTACCATTTTGAAAAGATATTTTTTGTAATTAAGCAAAGCTATTTTTCCTTTATGAATTCCCCCATTTTGCTTAATACTGGCAAGTTTCCTTCTGACTGATGTTTCTTTTTGTAGTATTTCATATTTGATTGTAAATATACCACCTAGTCTCACAATTTAAGACACAAAAACTCAGAGAGCTCATAACTTTGTTGAATAACTATAAATCTTTTTATGGATGCTCCTTTTTGCTTTAAGTATCATAACTGCCATGATGTGTGGCATGTAATGTATTGAACATGTGCTGCCAGGTCCCTGGAAACCTTTTTCAGTCTTGCTATTAAAAGGCCCTGAATGTTCTTTAGCAAACCACTCTTTTCTTCCATGTACTGCTGCTCTCACTCCAAGGACCACGTTAATCCCGACTGGATTATGTCTATCTTCTCATTTCCACACAGAGCCAGTAGATCTCCAGGGGCTACCAGAGTGAGGGGTAGTTCACAAGGAGACTTTCAGTTTTCCTGTTGACTTGATGATGTTCAGATATAGTACTTAAAACCCTTGCTGCTGTCTGGCTGTGATAATGGAAACCTGAAGGTGGCACTACTACCTAGAAGAAGCAGAGCCCAGCTACAAATGCCCTGTGATGTGAGGTGTGAATCAAGCCCCACCAGAAGCCTCCAAAGCTTGACTCCTTTTCCAGTTAAGTCATTTTCAGAGAGGAACTCTTTCTTCTTCCTTGACATCATCAAGAATGATCAAAGGCAGTCGCTAATCATGAGAGTGAACTATGGAATAGCAGGGCAATCTCACACTTCAGTATTTAGGGGAGGAGCAAGGGGAAGGGCCACTGTTTCCCAAATGACAAGACGCCAAGTGCGGGAGATGATAGGCTCTGATCCTGATCAATATTCAGACAAATGTCAATAATCTCCTGATATTTATGCAGATTCAATATCACTAGCATGACTCTACTTTCTATTTTGATGTATAAATGACTACAATGCTATCTTCATTATTAGATCACAAAGTTTTTAATGAGGAGAGGAAGAGAAAATTATAACTGATTACATCACCATTAGCCTTATCATTTTGACTAATAAAAGAGGCATGGCATTGAAAAGTGCACATAAAATTGTAGATTTTAAGTAAACTCAATTAAATGTGCATGGAGATGGGTTATTTAAAAATACTAAAGAGAAATAATTTATAAGGGAAATACAAATGACAATTATTCCCTCTTTATGCTAATATCTGTATGGAATATTTATATGGACAGTCTATTTTTAATAGAGTTCTAGCTACAATTTATTTTGCTCTGCCAGGATAAAATATTAGAGTCCATTTATTGTTGGTCAAATAAAAGTTAATAGGTTTCCTTTTAATTTTTTTTAATGTGACCAAAATTAAGGTATAAATTAGAAATGACTGCTATTATGAGATAGGATGGAAAATGTCCCTTTCCAAAGATTTCGTAAACCAACAAACCTGCACCCTACTTACAAATCCCTGGGCAACTGGTTTTCTGCAGAGAAAGCAGACATCTCCTGCCAGCACTGTTGGGAGCCTCAGCAGTGCATTAGGCCTGCTCAGATGCATATGAGAGTCCTCTAGAAACAAAGATTTCTTGTAGCAGAGTTGTTGGAAAAAAAAAAAGAATCTGTATAGTAAAGCAAACTCAAAAATTGCTGAAATTAAGGTATTTAAGAAGAAAGTACAATGTTAAATTGCCAACTCAAGATATACATGAAATATACATTAAAAAGTCTAAAATTTTCACAAGAGAAAGCTGATAATTTTGTTGTCTTAAAAACATAGTTTGTAAAAATTACTTACATTGAGAAACATTAAAATTGGATCTTATAATACAACATGAAAGAGTTTACTTGGACAACTTTTGTAATTTTCCCTGAATTATATTAATAATGCACACTAGAAAGACTGGGATGGAACTAGGGTAATCTATATAAAAATTGATTTTCAAGAAAAAAGAAACAAAGTTGATATTTATTATCTTAATGTTTTAAAAACATTAAAATCTTTACAGCAATAGATATAATCACTTTTTTTTTATCCCTATACCGAGTGAAAACTCACAAATTCTTTGGGTCTCTTTACCTCAGAGTCAATCTAATTACATTAAAGTGGCATTTTCAGCTAAAACAATGTCTTAATTCCTAGATTTTATTTGCAGTTACATAAAATAGCCATATAATTATATTGTTCAAGAGATGCTTGCATCACTTCCAAACTTTTAAAATGTAATTTATAAAGTAATGGAGAAATTTAAGAGAAATACAACAAAGGTATTAATGCAAAAGTCTGCTTTTTATATGCCTCATATAATGCAGTTGCTAAATATAGACAGCTTAGCACCTTATCTTTGCAATTTGACATTAATCTATAATTTTCTTACATTTTAAGCCATCTCATGCTATATTCATTTCATAGATACTTGCTATCATGACAAAAACTTAAATCATGAATCCTGCAATGAGCAATACATTTTTTTCCTTGAAGAGAACAGGACTTGTGTGTGAATAATGACAGTAAGGCAGACTATATCAAAATGCCTGATTATGATGGCATACTTGGGTCATGCGTTTGCCCCCAGCCTTTTTCCACCACCTATTCTTTGTCAGCTTAAACTGTACGACTTTCCTCTTTCTCCTGTCAAGTTATTTGGAGCAGAGGCAGACCTCTGACTGCATAGAGTTCTGTGAATATGATAATGAAGCTCCATAACAGTTTTAGATATTTCACCCAAAATCTAGTGCAAGCAGAGGGTCCTTCTTTTGAGAGGTGGCTGGAACAGAAATATAGAGGAGAGGGTGTGACAGAAAGTTGCTGACCCCAGGAGAGAGAGGGAAAAAGTCGTCATTTCTATCCCCGGTGGTTTCCATGTCCTAGTAACTCTCCCCAGAATACCTAATTGGTATTCATTTTCACAACACCAGTGCATTGCTAGATAATTTAATTCTTTTAGCAATTTCTGTTTCTTAAAAATCAAAGAACCTTGAATAAAATAAAGATGATTAAAATGTGTGTCATGTCTTAATTATTTTTCTCTCATTGCTGAGACAAAATACCTGACACTCACAAGTTAATGGGGAAAGGTTTATTTAGCTCACAGTCTGTAGAGATTTCAGTTCACAGCCAGCTAGCTCCAAGGCAGTGGGGCAGGGCATGACAGAGGGACACCAAGGAGGAGAAAATGTTCACGGTAGGCAGAAGACTGCAAAAGCAAGCAAGTGGCACAGCAGCTTTGTTCTGCCCCTTTCATATCCTGTCTAGGCTACCTGACTTACAGAGGGTGTCAAACCAATTAGTGGACAATTTAGTAATCACACATCCTTAAATTCTAGCATTACATACTCTAGATCCAGCCATCTCTGAAAAAGGCCTTCCTATAACCACATGAGGCTTTAGGGGGAACCCTAGACACAAGCCGTAACACTTGGTAAATGTTTTCATTAGTCAAATCAGAATAATATAAGGAAAAAACCCACAATCATTGTTACTAGAATTGTCCTAATCTCAGGGCTGTATCATTTGTAAATCCATCAGTATGTTGGAAGTTCCAGAGGAGACCAGGAAACACACAGTCCATGTAGTACTGGAGATGAAGTAGACAGCTGAGATGGGGTCACGAGTAGAGAGGAGTGATGGGGGTGGGGATTAGGAAATGGAGACATGGAGATGAAAAAGCAAACATGATCACAAAGTTTCATCTTAGCAAGAGCGGCTGTCAGAAACAAATTGAACAAATCTGAGAGGGGAATATTGTGGTGTGAGAAAAACAAGCATCTACCACACAAAATTCAATTTAGACTATAGAATGTATGGAAAAGAGGAAACAGGAAGTAGATAATGATTCTGTTTAGAAGACCATGGGCATACTTCTATGTATCTAGGCTTAAGTTACCATGGAGAATCTTTTTCTAATTTAAAAATTTCCTTTTGCTTCCATAAAGAACAATAATCCTGATTCTTTTATAGCATGTATTATATACTTAAATAAAAGTAAGAGATGAGAAAAAAATTGAATCTTACAAGGTTTTACAACTAAAAACTGGACTGCCAAATAAAAAGTAAACAAAAATTAAAATGGAGTATGAAAAATATAGGAATCAATTGTGTAATTATATGGGTCTCTGGTATATGCTTAATACCAGAAATTGAATTCTATAATAAAAGAATTATTTGGAAGAAGAAAAAAGTGATTGATAAATAATGAATTAACAGGTACAACTTCTATTTGTGAAAAAGGAGCCTACTTCTATAAACATACTCTTTAAATTCAATTGTGAAGCACCTCAAGAAAACTGACATATCTATCACTGGGTACAGAAATACACTGTATCTCTCTAATGTTGATATTAATTACTAAACAACTCATTCAATGAACAACTGAATAAAAATATAAGGGATTATATGGGAATTGGACAATCAGAATCTGGCAAAACAATTAATACACCAATAAAGTGTCCATGTTTTAATAAGCAACATGAGCTGAGAGTTACTAAATAAAAGTTAATAAGTAAAAAATGCACACATGCACAGTGATAAGAATAGCATATAAATTAAAAAAAATAATTATAGTGAAAGATACATTGACATTAATCCCCTTCAAAATGTCTTCTCGATTTGACCACATTTTCCATCTAGCTTGCCACATTGTTTTCTTTCTTTCTTTCTTCCTTTTTTTTTGGGGGGGGTATTTTTGAAACAGGGTTTCACTGTGAGTTCAGGCTGGTCTTGATCTCATTTTGCAGCCCACTCTGGCCTCAAACTCACAATGATCCTCCTGCCTCAGCCTCCCAAGTGCTGGGATTATAGATGTGCACCACCACACCTGGCCTTTCTGGACGCTTTCTGAAACTGTTCTGCAATTCCTCTTTTGTGATTCTCGTTAGGTATGCTGTCACGGCTGCCTTGATTCCATGAATCTATTCAAAACAATTACTTTTCCTGGTCTTCTGACTTTGAGAAGAGCTACAACTTCATGGCACCAGTCAAGCGAATAGATGGATGAGAACATGCTGTAATGCTATTTAACAGAAACTGCCATCAACAGCTGCTCAGTGAGGGATGATCAGAAAATATGGTCAATCCTTAAATTAAAAAACTTGTTACAGTAAAAGACATATTTCTATTATTCCTCTTTGAAAGCTTTCCCCTTGCTTCACACATAATTATCCCATCATTCTTGGCAATATGTTTTTTACTAAAATAAGTTTTTAAATATTTCATCATTCATTATATTTTATAACCACCCTTGGAAAACCTATATAAACAAACTTCCTTTTGAAGATATAATTAGTAATTTGCAGTATAAGGCTTAACAAAAATCAATTTAAATGATAAGACAACAAATCTCTAATGGATAAAAATGTTTAATTAAATCACAAATCAGTGAATATCTTTTAATTTTAATCCCTAAGTTATTACTTTAATGTTGTTAAAGATTCAATATAATTATCCCAAAACAAAATGAAATCGTATAAAAGTATCAAGAATCACTCTGGTCAGTTTATAGAAAACAAAATTCACAGACAATATCTTGCTATTTAAATCAATACACCCAATTTGAAATATGTGCAAACATGCATTAACACAAATTTGTGACAAAACTCAAAACTGAAAAAAATCAAGGTTCATAGACTTGTTACTTACAATATACTACATAAACAAAAAATCCTGAAAGAACTGAAGTAGTAAGGTACCAAAGGCAGACTATTACAAGTGAACTTCACACAATTACAAAATTAATGCTGAGCTTTTAGCATTGAAAAATTGTTACTGGTTACCAAAATGCAATTATATTTAAAATGAAAACAACACAGGTCAAAAGCATATATCATCACATACAGATTCATTCCTATTTCAATGAGATTTATTCTCATCTTCTTTTTAAACAACAGAATCTTCAGAAGAACAGAAATGTCAAAATTCATCAGAGCAAAATAAAAATGACTGTTCCATATAATTATAGTCCATTAAGTATTAAAAACTGAAATCTTTGTTGATTAAAAACTATGTTGATTAGGAAAGAGGATCTAACTTTGCCATCAGATTTTTTGGTCACTCAATGATATTACTGCTTACTTCTGACTTTCCTAAGCAGGAGGTTTCAATAGTACTGGCAATAGCTCAAGAAAAGCCAGAAGGATGAAAATCATATCATCATCAATTAATTATATAGTGACTATTTAAAACTTTCTGCCAACTAAAAGAAACAGTTTGATAAGAAAATTATCACAGATCTAGAGAAATCATTTCTAAAATTCAGTTGGAAACAAGAGACCTAGAATAGCAAAAGCAATCCTAGGCAACAAAGGCAAGGCAGGAGGCATCACAATCCCTGAGTTGAAATTATACTACAAAGTTACTGTGATAAAATCAGCGTGTACTGGCCAAAGGGGGAAGAAAAAAACAGACCTGAGGATCAGTGGAACAGATTAGAAGATGCAGATATGCTGGGGATACAGCTTAGTGGCACAGCACCTGCCTGGTAAGTGCAAGGTCATGAGTTTGATTCCTGGTACAAAAAATGAAGATGAAGATGAAGACGAAGAAGATGAAGACGAAGATGAAGAAGAAGACGAAGAAGGAGAAAAAGAAGGAGAAGAAGGAGAAGAAGAAGAAGAATGAGGAGGAGGAGGAGGAGGAGGAGGAGGAGGAGGAGGAGGAAGATACAGACAACTACAAAGACCCTAAACCAGCTTATATTTGACAAAGAGGCCAAATGTTCACTGGAAGAAAGATAGCCTTATTAATAAGTGGCCTTATAAAAAACTGGCTTTCCATATACCAGAGACTAACACTAGAGCCATGTTGATCACTACGCACTAAAGTCAAAATGGATCAAAGATCTAAATATTAAAAAAAAAAAAAAAAAAAAAAAAAAAAAAAAAAAAAAAAAAAAAAAAAAAAAAAAAAAAAAAAAAAAAAAAAAAAAAAAAAAAAAAAAAAAAAAAAAAAAAAAAAAAAAAAAAAAAAAAAAAAAAACCACTAAATCTACCGGAAGACAAAGTAGGCAGAAATCTTGAAGACACAGGGTAGGCAGAGAGCTCATGAACAAAACCCAAACAGCATGGGAAGTGCTTCAAAGAATCAACAACTGGGATCTCAACTTCTTAAGAAGTTTTGCACATCAAAAGAAATCACTAAAAGAGTGAAAAGACAACCCACAGAATGCAAAAATTTTAGCCAACTGTCCCTCAGATAAAGGACTTTGATCTGGAACATATAAAGAATTGAAAAAAATTAGGCCTCCCAAATTCAAAGACCCAATCCAAAAATGGGCATCTGAAATGAATACATCTCTGAGATGAAGAAATACAAATGACAAATAACTATATGAAAAAATGTTCAACATGATGGGTCATTCGAGAAATGCAAATTAAAACAAAACTGAGATTCTATCTTACTCCAGAAAGAATGACTATCATCAAGAAATCAAGCAATAACAAATGCTGGTGAGGCTGTGATGAAAAAGGAGCCCTTCTCCACTGTTGGTGGGAGCATAGACTGGTACAACTACTGTAGAAACCAGTGTGGAGATTCCTCAAAAAACTAGAACTGGAGGTCCCATCGATCCAGCTATTCCCTTTCTGATATTTTCCCTCCAAAGAACTGAAAACATCATACCACAATGATGTATGTGCACCCATGTTTATAACAGCACAATTTGTAATAGCTAAATCTTGGAAACAACCCAAATGCCTATCAACCATGAAATGGATAAAAAAGATGTGGTATTTTTATACAATGGAATACTACTTGGCTATAAAGAAGGATAAACTCGAGGATTTTTAGGAAAATGGATGCAACTTGAGACCATACTCATGAATGAAATAAATCAGATTCACATGTGTAAGCATCACTAGTGTAAAATAAACTGAAAGAATAATAAGATCCAAAATGTACAATAGATATGGTGAAAATTAAACGGAAAGAAAATGCTCAAAAGGAAAGAATAACTGGGATAGGGGAAAGGAGAAAAGGAAGAAGGGAGAAGATTATATATATACATACATATATGTATGTATATATATTTATATTTGTGTGTATGGAAATATATACACAAGATAGATAACTATACTACTAATGTTTTAGTTCATTAAAAAGAATAGTTTGTGCTTTCACTGTTTGGTTGTTTAATTATTTTTTTCTTACCTAAATCTTGTAACCTGAACAACTACTTCTAAGATAACAATATGCAATATATTAACTCATATTAATTTCCTACTTTTTTTAAACTTCTGTATCATTTCTATCCTTTTCTCTGTTTTGCTTTTTAAAATAAAAAAAATTAGGAAAAAAAAACTAAAAGAGTAAATAACATCCAAAATGTACAAGAGACATTGTGAAAGTGAAGGAGAAAGAAATTGATCAAAAAGGAAGAACAACTGGGAAGGGGGAAAAGAGAAAAGAAAGAAAGGAAAAGATTCTATATTGTATATATAATATATATATTACATATATGATAAATAATTATACTACTAATCTCTATTAGTTCATTTAAAAGAACAGTTTGTGTTTTTATTGTTTGATCACTTTTTCAAGTTGATATCTTTTAATCTGAGCAACTACTTTGAAGATAACACACAATATACTAACCATTGCTAATCTCTGATTATTTTTTTCAAAATTCTGTGTCATTTTTTTTGTTTTAAAATAAAAAAGACTGTACCAGTTAATAGTTTATGAGTATGCTTATTTTCTTAAACACTTACACATTATCATTAAAAGAAAAATATTTGCCAAAAAAAAAAATGAAGTGCCAAAGTTAAAAGAAGCATTCAGACAATTAAAAAAATGATTCTAATACAGAGCCCTCACAATTTGTTAAAATATAATAATGTATACTATTAATTACATATATCTAATCTGAGAGCCAAATCAGGAAAGTCAAAGCAAATATTGTCAAATCCTGCTCTAAGAAAAGGAAGGTTCTAAGCCATTACTATGTCATTCTGCACCATCATCAGAAAGAACACTTAATTTATCTTGGAAGCAGATTGCTAGCAGATGTTCCCCAAAAATAATTAAAAATTCTAATTGATTTTTAGTGACAAAGGGCATACCAGGTGTTACATAGTGATCTTAGGTCACTGTTTCATTGTCAAAAATTACTGTGAAGGGTATCGATTTACTTAAAATTAAAATGATAGCTATGAAATTTAAGGTTTTTTCCACTCGACAGTTGTCTGAATTGATACATTGAAAATTCCTCTTTCCTCAAAATGTATTTTTTAAGTTAAGGATTAAAAATAAAATCATTGAAAGGGAGAGAAAAAATGATACAAAAAGAATAATATTTTTTCTCTGATTACTCAATCAAAATTAAAATCTCCAATTATGCAAGAAATAACACCAGGAATCAAGCATGGTATCATATAAAATTAAAATTACTATACAGCAAAGGAAACAACCAACAGAATGAAGAGATAACCTACATAATGAAAAAATATTTTGTCAGATAGTCCTCAGAAGGTTAACATGTCTATTATGCTAAAAAGAAATTTTAAAAAAACCCCACTAAAATGAGAGATCCAAATTAAAAAGTAGGGAGCTGAAATGAATAGATGCTTCTCAGAAGAAGTATAAATAGTCAATAAAAACACAAAAAAATGTTCAATTAGAGAAATGCAAATTAAAACACTGAGATTCCATTTCACTGTAGTAAGAATGATTATAACCAGGAAATCAAATTATAATAAATGCTGGCAAGGGTGCAGGAAAAAGGGAACACTTACACATTGTTGATGGTAACGTAAACTAGTACGAGCAGTCTGAAAATAATTATGGAGATTCCTCAAAAACTAAAAATAGAAATTCTCTTTGACCCAGTTGTTCTATTTCTAGGTATCTTCTTGAAATAGTTAAAAAAATAATATTACGTTGTGGACACATGGCTACTCATTTTTACACCAGCAAAATTCAAAATAGCTAAATCTTGGAAGAGGCCTATATGCCCATCAACAGATGAATGGATAAAGAAAATGTGGTATTTATACACAGTAGATGTCTTAGTTACTTCTCACTCATTGCCAAGACAAAATACCTGATGCCCAAAATTAGGGAAGGAAAGGTTTATTCTTACAATTTCTCCAGAGTTTCAGTCCTACTTAGTTGGCTCCAAGTCAGCATGGCGTGGAGGAGCTGCCACTTATGGCTGCTGCAAGTCACAAGGCATGCTGTGCTGGCCAGAGAGAGAAAGGGCGGAGGGTGGAAGTGCAAGAGGAAGACCCGCCTCATTTACACCGTATGTCAGCTCCACCCCTGGGCGGGTACAGCACTCACATTGCCAATCCCTGTGCAGCCCCATCAAAAGTACATTAGGACGTGGGGGTACATAGTATATCACCCAATACAGTTGACTATTACTCTACCTGTAAAGATTAAGCTCTGAGTCATTTGCAGAAAAATGGATGGAGCTGGGCCTGGTAGCGCACACTTTTAATCTCAGCACTCGGGAGGCTGAGGTAGGAGGAGCGTTGTGAGTTTGAGGCCAGCTTGGGCTACAACGCGAGCACAAGGCCGGCCTGAGCTACATAGTGCGACCCTGCCTCAAAAAACCAGGGCCAGGAGTTTGGCTCAGTGGCTTAAGCGCCTGTCTGGCAGGCGTGAGGTTCTGAGTTCAATCCCTGGTGCCACCAAAAAAAAAAAAAAGAAAGAAAGAAAAATGGATGGATCTTGAGACCATGAATCAGACACACAAGTTTAAATATTGTATGATTTCTCATATATAAGAAATCAAAAATACAAATGCTTAGTAAAATAAAATAGATAATAAGTAGGGAGATCTTTTGCAAATGGGAGGGGAACCAAGAGATGGGAGAGAGCTAAAGGAGATGAAGGAAAGGAAATAAACAAAGAATTAAGATGCGCTGTGTCCATGTGTGAACTCCTCACAAGTAAAGTGATCACTATTTACTGTAAACATGTACTAACAAAAATTAAAACTAGGGAAAAATAGAAAACAAACAAACAAAAAGAATCAGGCACAGCCCCCTTGTAACTTACTGCTCAGGGGCACCGCCTATCTCAGTTTTCCCTCTTACAAGGCAAATAGGAAGATGAGGATCTTGCCACTAAAATCTACAATGGATGAACTCTCTTCACACCTAAGTACATAAAGTTTACTAAGATTCCCATAATCCTGTGTTGGCAAACCTTTTATAGATGAATGTCCACACTGTAACCCAAAATTCACTTATTTATCACTAAGTGCCAACACTGCAATAAAACCTGATTACTGAGGATTTAGTTTAGGAAAAACAACTCACACATTAACATCTTATGTCTTAAAAAGAAAACAACAGGCATGCCATAGGTTCCCCACCACTGCAAGACTCTTGGGCAGCAGATGAAAGGGAGTGCCCACCTGTCCTCACATACAATCCTCCCCAAATCTCAAGTCCTTCCCCATGAGGGCACTTTCTACAGCAAGGAGTTCAAGTGTGGCAGACAACTAGACAGGCTCTCTGGGTCTTATCTCCAATCATGACCATTTCCTTAATGCTTCTTTCTATCAAACTAGCAATTCATTCCCCTGAAAGAGGTGGAACCATCTAATATTTCTGCTAGCCAGTGTGACTTCACAGATGTAGAGCTTCACATAACTTTTGTTTCCATTACTGGTGAACCCAAAAACTTTTGCATTGAGCTACAGTCCTAGACATTTTAAAATTTTTAATTATTGTCTCTATTTTTTGAGACAGGGTCTCAATTTTGCTAAATTGTGCAGGCTGGGTTAGAACTTGCAATCCACCAGCTTCAGCCTCCCATGGTGCTGTGTCTGCAGGCATGCACCACTGGGTTAAACAAAATTTTATAAAAGGATTTAAAATTAGACAAGCTGCAAAATATTTATAGGTATTACCAAGCCCTTGTGTTTCGACACTCCTCCAATAAAAATGAAGAGTTGTGAAAAACTGTTTATTTCGCGGTTTTAAATATTATTCAATCATGAAAAAATTAAAACCGCTTTATAGAAGATATTAATTATACAACTTTTCTAATACATTTGATTCAGAGAGTCTGTGACTTCTCGGTTTTAATTCCTGCTTGGTTTTAATTCCTGAAATTCTTTGCAATTTCAATGTCACTGAGGAATTTCTCCAATTACCTAGCTACATAGTTTCTTGGTTCCTTGTTGCTGCTCAATTATCTTCTCCTTCCCTCCAGCCACCCACTGACTTTGTCATATTACTCACCTTTGTACTGGATAAATGGAAAAACTAGTTCCTACTCTCTGAGGCCACTGTTTGCTCTTTCTTTCACCCCTTACACATTCAATATAAACTTCCTTATCATTTAACACACTCTTGGCCGAACAGCATTTTCTTTCTCTGCTCTCTGTATTTACCTACACATCTCCAACAGTACTATTCCTTGTTTCCAACCATCAAAATGTTCTCCACTGCTTCTGGTATTCATCTGAGCAGTGGGCACATTAACTTAAAAACCCTCACCTGATCCGAAACTAGTATTCAGTCCTTTTGAAACCTGGGCTATGACTGGTTGTTCTTCTTCCTAAGTTACGCCCTTTTAAAGCCCATTCAAAATCCAAGGAGTTTTAGCTCTTTGTAGCCCTTATTTCTGATTTTTGATTGCTGAAAACCCTGGTTTGTTTTTCAACCTTTTAGCTTCCAGTATCTGCTAAATGACCCAGCCTTTCAACAGCTGCTTTGGAATTGAAACTGAGGAAAAAACTCATTGCTACTGGTAGATTTACCTTTTGCATTCTCTCCCGATTTTGACTCCTGTGTATTTTGCTACTCATGTAGTTGTCCTGTACCTTCTAACAGATACTTTATATTTTGTTAGGATTCGAGTTTTCAGTGGAAAAAAATGCTTTAGAAACAAGCAAGTCTCATGGCTGGAAGCAGAAATCTATGTTATGTTTACATTCACAAATGGGCTGTGTTCCTCCTAGAATATAAGTTCCGTGAAGAAAATAACTTCATGTTCTGTGCTACCACTTATACTCTTAGAATAGAGCCCAGAATGTAGCATCTAATATGAACAACATATCATGAAGAATTAAATGAACATGTAACAGAAAAGAGAACTGAAGAACACAAAAGAAAAATAAATTAGTAGCCTCAGAACTAGGATAGAGTAATACAAGAAACAGGTTTAAGTCTAATATTCTTACCACAAAAAGTAACTGGCAGATCCCATTTAATCAAATGTTCAAAAATTTATTCCTAAATTTGTTAAGAATAAATGTTAGTGATCATTTAAAAAAAGTAAGTTTTTGAATTTTCATGTATGAGTTTATTTTTGATATTTTAATATTTCAATCACTAGTGATGTAATTAAACCCATAGGCTCAGGGGCTCTACTACAAGATTGAATCTTGGCTCCATCTGTTAGCATTTGTTTCTCCTGGGGCAAATCTCTCAATTGTTTTACCTTCAGTTCTTAATATGTAGCATGTAGTTAATTGTTAATGTTGGATTCTTGTGAATATTAATAAAGTCAATGAAAGTTAAGTACTGTACTCAAAATAGCACCTGACAAATGAGTCTTCAATAATTGCTAAGAGGTGGTATTTGTTGTTATGTCAAAAACTACTATCTTAATTGTTCACGTGATGCAAAAGCATGTACCACAGCTTGTCACCACAGTAATTTACAATTCATTTAATTTTAAATATTCCACCTATATGCTGTTATTTCATGGCTTTTTAATATCTTTAAAAGTTAATGGTACTCTTGTGTTTTGTTTTTTTCTTAATTTCTGGTTCAAGATGATAACACAAACACACACACATACACATGCACACACACATACATATACACTTTGGCTTCCTCATCCAATCTTTCACTGAAATAACAGGAGAATAAACAACTTACATTTATAAAAACACAGAGAAGGTAAATGGAAAAGGAAAGGCAAATTATCCTATGCAGAGAGTCATAACTCATTAAGCACAGGAAAAGATTTAATGTAGAATGGATGATACTTTCAGTGAAAATGTTCCCCTTCCTCCTATTTCTTTCTAGTTTGTTAACACAGAGAGTGAGAGAAGGTGCAGGTTTGCCAGTCTACATGTTCTTTCACATATATGGCACACGCAATCAGTACAATCATTCAGGTAGTAGTAATCTACTGGCAGAACACACCAAAACAAGCCTCCTATAGGAATTCATTTAGTCCTTCATTAGGAAGTATGAATACTGTCATAGTTACAAACAATAAATACAGTCTTAGTTAATTTTCTCATTACCAAGACAAAATACTTGACACTCAAAGTTAAGGGAGGAAACACTTATTTACCTCAGTTTGTAGAGGTTTTTGTTCACAGTCAGCAGCTGGCTAAAGGCAGGGTAGCATAGCAGACGTGAAACAAGTCATGGCAGGTAGAATGCAGCAAAGCAGCAAAGCCACAAAGGAGCAAGCAGCAAGCAAGCAGTGATGCTTTTTCTGTCCCTTGTCCTCCAGCCAGGCCTGGAGGCCACCCTGCCCTAAGGAAAGGTAACACTCACACACAGAGTAGGGCACCTTTTCAGAACTATGCCAAACCAATCAGTGAACTAACTTAGTAAACTTGTACTCTTGATCCCAGAATCACACAGTCCAGATTCACCCACTTCTGAAAAGTCCCACTGACGACTGCATGAGGCTTTGGGGGGACATCTAGACACAAGCCGTAACAACTATCTCAGGAGATAAATAGAATAAAATAAAAAGAAAATAGAAGTCAATAATTATATACTGTTACACTGGTAATATGACAAGAGGCACATATTTTTTCTTGTAAAAATAATATTCAAAAAGATGCTTGAAAATTTTTAGAAAACATAAATATCATTAAAATGTATGCTAAAATAAAGCAAATAATAATATAGCAAAATTCTTAAAAACAGATGATAATTAAGAGAATCATATGTTCTCCTTTCATGTACAATGATCCTGTAAGCAGTAAAATTTTGCTATAGGTAAAGAATTGTGATTTAAGGCTTGGTGTGGTGCTATACCCTTGTAATCCCACCACTTGGGAGACTGAGGCAGGAGGATTGCTGTAAGTCTGAGACAAGCCTGGGCTATATAGCAAGTTCAAGACAAGCCTGGACTACACAGCAAGACCCTATCTCAAAAACAAACAAAACAAAATAAACTGTGTTATAACAATATACATATTGAACCTCAATATTAAATCAGTAGTAGTTAAATAATAATCATACTGTAAATTCTATTTAGTTAAATCCATTGTCAGAATGCATAGAGTAAAAAAGTAAAGATAATTTTAGTTAATACACATTCTAACATGAAACTAATAAAGTATTAACACAACAGACAAAATTTGAGATGGGAGACTAAATTGAGAAAATTTAAGTTACTCAGGATCTGTTATGTGAAGCTAAAAGAAATTTAAAATAAATGGATACTGAAAGTTTAATTTATAAGGATATTTCATTGATGAAGCAAAAATTTAAAAAAACTCCTATGAAATAGGAAGTAGAAAGACTACTAAGAAATCTAGTTCTTACTTTTCATAGTGGAAAAACAATACATTATTTCTTAGAGGTAACATAGCAAGAAGTACATAAAACAATTATTTATCATCAGACAAACTAAAAACAAAATGGTCAAAAGATGGTCAAAAGAAACTAAATCAAAGAAAGGGAACTGAAAATATGGATTAAGAGATGGATTTTATTATTTACTTTTCTTCTTCAATGATGTTTGAATTTTGATTTCGAAGTCCATATATTAAAATTATAAAGTTGTATTTGCTGT
>RJWM01008935.1:0-26195 GCA_004363535.1 Dasyprocta punctata
GCGACGAGGTCCCGCGCTCCTCCGACGATGGAGAACAGTTGAGCACAGGTCAGGAAGCCCAGCGTGACCACCTCGCAACATGAACCACAGCCACTCTCACCAATGAGGTCCCGAGCTCCTCCGACGATAATCGCCAAATCCACATTGGAGAAGCCAGCGTGACAAGCACCTCCAGGAGAACCAGCGGCTCCAACAGCAACTCTTGGAAGAACCCACAACGCCCGGCTCTTCTTCTTCACGTCCCTATTTATGCTGGCAACTTTCTTCAGGTGGAGCATCTTTAACTCAACACCAGCTGAATTAGTTCAACTGGTGCTAAGTTGACCACCAGTTTGTAATCCATAACACTATATCATCGTTCCTTTAAAACTATCTGCGTTTATTACCATTCATCTTTTCATGTACTCTTCCTTGGAAGACAGTGGAATTTAAATTTTATTTCTCATTTAACTTGGAAGACCTTAAGAACATACCCATGTTGTGATCTTTGCTCTGTGCAGAACTCACTCCATAGTCTTTTGATTCTCCCGATTTATTGACTACCCCTGTACAAATTACTGTGAATTCTCATTTGGATTTGGCACACTCTGGAGACTTTCACTATAGGAAATTTCAACCGTACACACAACTGAAGAGAGCAGCATAATGAATCCCCATGTAACCTTCACCTGACTTCAGCAGTCTTCAGATTTATGGCCAATTTTGTTTCATCAGTCTCAATCTGGATTATTTTGTAGTAAATCCCAGATATCACGTCTCATTTTAGTATACTTAATTAAGAATAATACATTTTGTTCTGTTTAAGAATAATACATTTTGGATGTATGCTACATATTTGTATATGCATATATAGGTGTGCAGTGAATATTCATAAAATATGTCGTTTACCTGATAACCTTTCCTGAAAAAAGTAGAAAGCTGAGTTCATTAGCTTCCCAGAACATGCATAACAAATGCTCATAATGGATGCAACAAAAGAAAGCAGAGCAAGTGAATTCCAGTTAGCCTTTTACAGCAACCATAAAGATGCCAAGTGTAGGTGGTGATGCTTGCACTAACCTTAGTGACTGTCCTTGTTCTTTTTTTTTTTAATTCAAATTTCACTTACTTGGTAGCCACTTGGTTGCAGTCACTCTGTTGTTTAGGATATTCCCAGTTTTCATAGTGTGAATGTTTCTAGATTAGTTTAAGGGGGAAAAAAAGTTGAAAGCATATCATCCCAGTCAAGGGTAGGAGTTCAAATCCAGCCTCCACCATCTACTTGCTCCAGGACCTTGGCCTGGTGAGCTCTTCTCTCCAGGCCTCAGTTTCATCTCTCCTTCTGGAGTTAGATTCCAGGTTCTTCTCTTCTCAAACAAAGAATTGAATGAAATGAGCAAAAAACAGTGACATTTATTTGAAAAAGTAGGAGTGAAGAATGAGGGAGAAATAGGCTCTGCAGAGGAAGCTTGGGCTGAGTAAAAGAGAAAGAAGCAAGATCAAATAATACCCTGGAGGAAACAGAGCAAGCTATTGTGAGGAAAGCCATGATAGTGTGATTTTTTCTAATTCTGAGAAACATTTTTTGAGTACCTGCTTGATATGGGTGCCTTGGGGAAGTTAGAATCACTTGTGGGTAAAGAGTTTGTAGTCTACAATTCAGTGATGGCAAACCTTTTAGAGCTTTCAGTGATGTAAAGAGCCTACTGTAGTACGCATGCCATGGGTTCTGCACTACTGGTCTACATGCTGTATGATAAGAGTAGTGTTCTGACTTGTATCTAGATGTCTCCCCAAAGCCTCATGCAGTCATAGGTGGGGATTTTTCAGAGGTGACTGAATCTAGACTGTTTGATGCTGGAATTATTTCATGGTGCAGTGCTATGATCATGGGCACTAGGATTAAGGGTATGAGTGCTACTCACGCTAAGTAGCCTAGATAAGATTTAAGGAATAGAAAGAGCTGTGGTTGTCTCTTGCTTGCTTTTCTACCTTCCGCCCTCCATGAACTGTTTCTTTTCTATAATACCCCTCTGCCATGCCACCCTGCCTTTGAGCCTGCTGACTATGGACTGAAACCTCTACAAACCGTGAGCCAAATAAACCTTTTCTCCGTTAACTTTGGGTGTTGGGTATTTTGTCTCAGCAACAAGAAAAGTAACTAAGACAAGTAGTAAGTAACAAGTAATAGAACTTTGTAGTTTGCAGAACATTTTTCACAAGTAATTTCTTAAAGCACATTTGAAAGGAAAGTATTAGCATTAGTCCCATTTATACATGAGGAGACTTTGCCTTGTGAATGGTGAGGATCTGAACCAAGTTAAAACATGCTAAATGGCAGGCTTCATGTCCAAGGGTCCTTTCTGCTTTATACTGTTCTAGCCATTTTAAAATGACATAATTATCTGAGGGTTGTATTCGTAAGAGGCATTAGGTGGCATAGGAAGGAGGGCAGGTCCATATTTTGTCACTTACCTTATCAACCTGAATTTTTAGAAATTACAGCTGTATCATTATTTGTTTGAATAGGTGTATAAACATCGCACAATGATCAACAGTACAAGAGACTACTTTCTTTTTTTCTTTTTTCTTTTTTTTTTTAAGATGGTCTCGCTGTGTAGTTCAGCCTGACCTTGAGTTCACTATGTAGCCCTAGCTGGCCTTGAACTCACAGCAATCCTCCTGCTTCAGCCTCCTGAGTGCTGGGATTACAGCTGTGCACCACCATGTTCCGCTGCCTACTTTAAGTAGACTTTCTTCCAGCCTAGTCCTTGTATCTCAGTTTCCAAATTCTGTTGCTAAAAGCAGACATTTCTTGTGTGACCTTCCAGAGCAGTTCTGTGCACACGTGACCATGTATAACTCATTTTTCTAACTTCCAGGAGAATATGGAAGTATGTAGTTCTGTGCCAGTAAATCAAAGCATACTTGTTACTCACTGACGTTTGTCCCACTCTCTGTCTTCCTGTCCTTGACCAAAATTATTTAATTTTTCTGAACTTCATTGTCTGCTATAAAATGGGCACTTGATACAACTTTATTGGGTTGTTGTGAGGCTCAGATGATCCTTCTGTCATTCATACAAACTACATAGCACATCTAGCACAGTAAAAACTCAGAAGTTTCAATGTTAGCTCTGATTGTATTTCTTATTTACATATATGCGTAAATATTTGCAAATTAAAGCTGTTAAGATATTCTACAGGTGAAAAAGATGGAGAAAGACATTCATTACAACAGCACAAACAATGAAAATATTTTACGGATCATATAATCAAGCTGGTTAGCCAGAATGTATTATTGTCAGCTTTTGAAGTAGGTTAATTTGCTTATGCTGACATGGAAAGTTGTTCAGCCATATTAATAGAAAAGGCAAGGTGTAGAATAGTATGCTTAGAATTCTATTTGTTGTTTGTATCTTTGAAGATAATTTGCACACTCAGAGAAAAGAATAGCTAACATTAAGAGTGTCTTACTGCCAAGCATTGTTCTAAGTACTTTATATGGACTAACTCATGTGATTTATTCAAGACCTTCTGAAGTAGGTTTTCTGTCAAAGGAGACACAGTGTATGACCGATCAAGACTCAAACTAGGACACTCAAGTTTCTGAGCCTGTAAAAAAAGCAGTTAAGAGTGAGTACCTCCCA
Organism: Dasyprocta punctata; assembly: GCA_004363535.1. Classification (NCBI taxonomy): domain Eukaryota; kingdom Metazoa; phylum Chordata; class Mammalia; order Rodentia; family Dasyproctidae; genus Dasyprocta; species Dasyprocta punctata. Next base: position 3,629 of record RJWM01008935.1, read on the forward strand.
AAGAGTGAGGAGAAGAGGAGAAAAGGCTGGCTGGGGAACCAGCTGGAAGAGCAGAGCAGGTAGAAGTAGAAGGAAGCAAGAGGATTTTTACCTTCTTTTATAATTACAAAAGAGAATACGTTTTTTAAATATTAAAACCTTTTTACAACTTTGAATTCGTAAGGAAAATGTAATAGGTCGTAATCATGAAAAACTGAAACAGAGGTGTTTTGTCTTTGTGTTCACATTTTCATATACATTTTCAATTTTTTTTAGGATAATTTCCTGTAACTGAAATCACTGGGTCAAAGGGTACAGAAAGTACCCTTTCTTAACAGAAAGTTTGACCTCTTGACTCTGATTCACATTGCCATATTACTTGCTAAAAATATTGTGCTAGGTTATATTCTCACCAGTAATAAATAGACATTCACTCCCTTCACCACATGGGAGACTGCAAATTCTTATAATTACAAAAGTAGAACAATATTCATTGTTTAAAAAAATTAGACTGGGTATATAGCTGAGAGGTAAAACACGTGATTTGCATACATAAGTTCCTGGGTTCATCCCCAGCACTACAAAAATAAATAAATAAATAAATAGTACAAAAGTGCTATTACAGTCAGTTTTTAAGAGCTCTTTCCTCACCCCAAATCACATCTCAGGGAGTGTCTTAGTCACTTTCCTTGTCACTGAGACATAATACCTGACACAACTTAAAGGAGGACAGATTTAGTTTGGCTCACAGTTTGTAGCGGTTTTAGTCCCTCAGCATGGTAGAAGGGCTTAATGCAGAGGGAATCTGCTTATGTCAGGGCTGCCAGGAAGCAGAGGGAATAAAATGAGGAGTCAAGGAGATAAACCCTTCCAGAGCATGCCCCTGGTGACCCACCATTTCCTACCAGGCCCCACCCCCTAACAGCAAGCCCCATAATCCAATCACCTTCCAAAAGCCCCACTTAGGAGTGTATGAGGCTCTTGTGGGAGCATCTAGTTACAAACCATAGAAAGGAGAAGTCAATAATAATAATTTGGTGTATACATATCTTCCCAGAGCCATTTTTACATACAAATTTATACATATATGCAGTTACATACTTTTTTAATGTAATAACATTGTATCACATATATATAATGTTACACAACTTGCTTTTTTCATTCTGTGATATATTACAGACCTTCCTTGTAAGCATACAGATCTACGACATTTTAAAGTTATATTTCATGGAATATGTAGAATCATACTTTAAGAATTTATTAATAAAAATATATTATAAAAATCTTTTTCTATGGTTACAAGTCATGCTACAATGATCTTCCTTGTAAAAATATATGTGTGTACTTAATTCATTTGATTATGGGATAAAGTCCTAGAAATAAGGCTGTCTGGTCAAAGGTTCTGTTCTTTTAATTTTATGAATAAGTACTGTTACATTGCTTCAGAAACCATTTACCCAGTTTGTGCTACCACCAGCAGTGTCAGTCTTGAATATTTAACATTTTCAGTCTTTAGTTTTTGCCACTCTGATTATATCATTTTCATTTCTGTTACCATTAGTAAGGTCGGGCTACTGTTCATATTTTTTGTCATTATTTATTTCTCTTATGAATTACCCATTCCTATCCTTTTTGTATTTTTCTCTTGGAGGTTTATCTTTGTAAAGTTGAATTGTAGGCAATCTCTGTGATACAGGTATTACATCTCAGCCACCATATGCAAATGGTTTTGCAATTTGTCTTTTTGTTGCTGCTGTTTGTGTTGCTGGGTATTCCCAGCCCTATTTGTCTTTTAACTTAGTTTATGATGCCTTTGGCTGTACAAAAACTACTGATTTTTAGTCATGTCTCTCTTTTTCTTTGTAACTACTTATGTATCCTGAGCCCAAGAATATTTTAAAAAGTCTCTTATTTATTACATTTATCAAAAGTTTGTCTCTGATTTTTTTATATAGTATGAGGAAAGGAATCTTATATTTTTTTAAAAAAAATAGCCAGTAGTACCATCTTGTCTTTTCCCCACTCATCTGAAAATCCACCATTATCCTATTCTCAGTTCCAAAATGTTTCATGGTCCGTTTTCAAGCTTACCCTTCTCATCCACTTGGTCTGTTTTCAAGCTTTCAAGCTCTTCACTTATACGTGTCTGTTCTTATGCCAGTATTTTAACAACTGTTGCTATATGGTATATTTGGTATTTTTAAAAAAGATATTTTTTTGTGTTCTTGCCCATTTACTCTTCCAGAAAACTATCAAATCACCTTAAAGTTCTTTTTGTCTTAAATTAGTTTAGCAAAAACTTATTTTCTAATATTGATCCTATTTATGTAGAAACATGGTGTGTGCTCTCCATTTAGAGAGGACTTCTTTTATATTTTTAATTCTAACACATTTTTGTCGGGTTTGTTGTAATTTTTCTAACTATTTAAAGTCTGTCCCCCTCCCCCCCCACCCCCACTCCGTAAGTAACCTGTTGGTTCAGAGGACCAGCTAAGTTGATAGCAACTAAGGTACACAAAGCAACTAAATGCTTGTATTGTTTGGTTGATTTTGCAGGCCTGGGGCCGGCAGTCTGAGCATCTCTTGGGAAGATGACAGTATGCAATGTAGCAAATATGGGGGATTCTCTTCTGTCTTGTCTTTGAGGTCCAATATTGTTCTCACTGTTTTGCTTTATTCTGATTTTTTTTGCTTTATTTCATATTCTATTTTTATTGGTTTTATTGTGTTTTGTTATTGGTTTGATTTTACTATACCTGATAGAATGGTCAACTATTCTGAAAATAACAAGATATACTATAGTAGCAATTGTTTTCATAGTCTCTTTCTTTGAAGTTCTGTACCAGTTCTACTGCTTTGTTTTTTTTTTTTCTGTGTGTGTGTCTACTGCTTTGTTTTGATTGACTTTGTTCTGTTATGTTTTGTTGGGTTTTACAATTTTTAAAGTAAAAAAAAATTAAAAATTAAAGTGTTGTTTTGATAGGTAAAAATAAGATATCATTTAATTTGTACTTTGATGCTAAGGAAACTTAATTTTTTTCTGATACTGGGGATTGAACTCAGGGCCTCTCAAATGCTAAACAAGCACTCTATTACTGAGCTACATCCCCGCCCTTTTACTTTTTTAAAGTTTGAGACTGGGTCTTGCTAAGTTGCCTTGACAGACCTCAAACTTTTGATCCTCTTCCCTCAGCCTCCCAAGTAGGTCAGACAGGTGTGTACCACCATGTGTGGTAGAAATTAATTATTTCAAAATATGTTTTATTAACTACATGTATTTCGTAAATTTTCTCATCACCTCTTTGATCCACTTTTCCACTGGGGTATTAATTGTATATGAATTTGTATAAGGATAATAATCTTCTGTCACAATATAGGACATACTATTCTAGTTTATTGTTTGCCTTTTGATTCACCATTATTCTTTTTACTTTCCAGAAGTTTGAAAATCAAACAGTTAAATCTATGAATCTTTTGCAATTTTACTATTCTTGTTAAAGTCCCCTAAAATTTTTTTGCTGAATGATTTCATACTTAGGAGAAAGATGTCATGTGGAAAGCTAGTCTTGTGTGCTGCTAATAGAATCAGTTCTTAAGTAATTTCTTTTAGACATTTAATAATGTAGTGTTATGGTATTAGTGATTTTTTAAATTATAAATAATGAAATGTTATACATACAGTGGTACCTCAGTTCATGAACTTAATTTGTTCTATGATTTTGGAAAAGATGGCCACATTTGTGCTTTCTTATTGAGAAATTAGTTTCTAGAATTATAATCAATAACTTGGTAAAGGAAAAACCAATGAAGGTGCTAGATGGCTATGCCTAGAACTTTTGTGGTTTGACCCTAAGACAAGTAAGAATTCAGTTTTTATACCTTTTTGAGAATTTAAGTACATTGTCTATGTACAATAGACCCTTCATAAATATTTGTAGTTACTAATTGAATGAAATAGCTTCCATTAATGCTAGAAATTATTTTCAAATTGCTGGGAAATATAATTCTCTATACGTAAATTTTGTTCAATCCATGAAAATATACACAAGTAACTTGGAGCATTCCTTTCCGCCCCATGTGTTAGCAACTCATTTTGTACTTAATATTTGTTTAATTACTTGATCAATTCAATTATGGATAACATCTTTGTTGAATTGATTCATTCAGTTTCCATGATGATTGAAGAGCTATCTAGGCCAGTACTTTTCTGCAGTGATAGAAGCGGCCCATATCTGTGCAGCTCAGTACTGTTGCAGCTAGTCACGTGTGGGTGATAAGCTCTTGAAATGTGGTCGTTGTGATTGCAAAACTGGTTTTACTTTTATTTTAAATGACTAAAATATTTGAAAGCAAGGCAGTGTGGTGGCACACACCTGTAATCTCAGCACTCAGAAGTCTAAGACAGGAAAATCTCAAGCCAAGGCCAGCCTGACCTACTTAGGAAGACCCTGTCTCAGAAAAACAAAAGACAAAGTAAAATTACACAGTCAAGATCACAAAATTCACCTTTACAAAATTGCAAGTCAAAGGAAATAATTAAAGCTACAGTGATTATAATAAAACTTTTTTTTTTTTTTTTTGCGGCACCAGGGATTGAACTCACAACCTGGCGCCTGCCAGACAGGCGCTTAAGCCACTGAGCCAAACTCCCGGCCCTAGTTTTTTGAGGCAGGGTCGCACTATGTAGCTCAGGTTGGCCTTGTGCTCGCGTTGTAGCCCAAGCCGGCCTCGAACTCACAATGCTCCACCTACCTCAGGCTCCCGAGTGCTGGGATTAAAGGCGTGCGCCACCACGCCTGGCTATAAAACTACTATATTTTTTATATTTTATTTTTGTTGCATTTGTCTGAAATATTAGGTTTCTGTGTTGATTATAACAGACCATTTTTCATTTCTACTGATTTAGTTGTAAGGAAAACCTATGTCCTGTGGATTAATAAACTAATGCTCCTTTTAAGATTGGTCCATATAAAGCTTTTGTTCATTTTCAAGCAGCTGATTTAGAAGAAAGTTTTAATGAGCATGAACTGGAGCCCTCATCCCCAAAAAGTAAAAAGAAAAGTCGCAAAGGAAGACCAAGAAAAACTAATTTTAAAGGACTGTCAGAAGATACCAGGTCCACATCTTCCCATGGAACAGATGAAATGGAAAGTAGTTCCTATGTAAGTAGGAAACTGTTGGATTCTTAGTTTCGTTACATCATGAATATTTCATTTAAACTGCGTTTATAGGTAGGGTTTATCATTTGAAATGTTAAGTAAGCTTGAAATACTGATAGCATTTTTAAAGTACTTTTTTTCTTTTCCATTTGCAGAGAGATAGATCTCCACACAGAAGCAGCCCCAGTGACACCAGGCCTAAATGTGGATTTTGTCATGTAGGGGAGGAAGAAAATGAGGCAAGAGGAAAACTGCATATATTTAATGCCAAGAAGGCAGCCGCACATTATAAGTGCATGGTAAGCATGGTTCTTTTTATGTGCTGTTAAGCCTACTTTTTTTTTCTTACAATACTGGGGATTTAACCCAAGACCTTGGATATGCTAGGAAAGCACTCGAGCTGAGGCTGACTCCCCAGCCAAGCCCACATTTTTTGAAAATCATTTAGCTATTAACCAAATAGAAATTTTCTCCCTAGCATTAGTGTTCACTTATGAATAGTAATATCCTGTAAACTTCAGACTTTGAAAAAACAGCCTTTATATTTTAATAGGATTTAAAGTAATACTGTTGGTACCATATTCAGTATAATCCATCAGGATGACTGTGATTATTAATAATTACTTCACAGCTGTAAGAATGTAATCATAAATATGGTATGAAAGGTATTTCAGGCTTATACTATAATAAATATCATTATTATTGTGACTGACAAACTGTATTGCAAGTATCTATTGATGAACCTACTTTCTATAATATACCTTTTAATTCCTTGAAAGTAAGAGTAAGGCAAAGTTGTTTTTATCATTGCTTTCTTAAATCCAGGCCTGACTTAGAGTATGAAAATGTTTTTGAGTTGTATTGTATTGAATCACTCATCCCATTTATGATTAGGTTTTTAAAAGTATTTACATGAGAAGTTTTGACAAAAATGCATGTAAGATATACCTGGGAAGTTTTTTCCAAAATATTTGTGTCTAGGACCCCCACATCGTAGATTCCAGGTATGTCTGTTTTGAAAAGAAACAAAAAATACAGGAGATTTTCATCTGTCTCTCTGGTTGAAATTTGCTATTTAAACTAGTTTTTGAAACTTTGTGGAAAGGTGAAACAGTCAAGACAATAGGGTGATATTGTTAATCTTCATTGTTTGAAGCGAAGTATTTAATCTTGGCTTTACACTGGCAGCCTTAGTGTATTTTTTCCCAGTGTTCTTATTTTGGGTTGTATTTTAATCATTTATGACTATGTTAAAATATTTGGCTTGGTACCTATTATTAAGAAAAATTATCTTTTGCTCTGGAAATTAGAGCAGTATAATGGGTTTGTTATCTTGTTTACTGTCTTTCTCATAAGGACACTGTGAATGGTAATACTTCTGCATTTTTCTTCTCTAGTTGTTTTCCTCTGGCACAGTCCAGCTAACAACAACATCAAGAGCAGAATTTGGAGATTTTGATATTAAAACAGTACTTCAGGAGATTAAGCGAGGAAAAAGAATGGTCTGTGATTTTTATATTTGTGTTATGCCACCTTACTCTTGATTCTCTACTTACAACATATCTCAAATACATCCAGTCATCAGGAAATTTAATATAAAGTAGTTCATATGTTAAAATAAGGTATATATTTGACTTATGTGTAATATAATAAAGGATGTTAATGTTACTGAAACTTATCCCTCTTTCTATGCAACTTCATTTCTTAAGAAAATTATACAGAGATTTACATTTCAGGGTATTTGCAAGTACTTCAATAAAATAAATGAAGATATGAATGTAAAAAACCTTTTACAGTTTAAAATGTTACATTATATAAGCTTACTTAAAAGTTGCACAAGCCAGGTGTGGCCTCCCAGCACCCGGGAGGCTGAGACAGGAGGATAGTTGTGAGTTTGAGACCAGTCTGGGCTACAAAGTGAGTTCAAGGCCAGCCTGAACTGCATAGTGAGACCCTGTCTCAAAAAGTAGGGCTGGAGATTTAGCTCAGTGGCCAAAGCGCCTGCCTGGCAGGCGTGAGGTTGTGAGTTCGATCCCTGGTACAAAAAAAAAAAAAAAAAAAGGTTGCACAAGCCTAAGGCAGCATTGAGAACCACCCAATATTGTTAATTCTTTTTTTTTTTTTCTTTTGGGTACCAGGGATTGAACTCGTGATCTCACACTTGCCAGGCAGGTGCTTATGCCGCTGACCTAAATCCCTGACCCCTTGTTAATTCTTTTTGTTTTACTAAAAAGATTTTAGGGTCTTTTGTTTAAATTTTATATAAACAGTTATGTCTTGTAAAATGTTTATTATAACTTTAAAACTTCATTTAATAAAATGTGTTTCAGACTCATGTTTTTAAACATACTGAACTACTAAGAAGAAGCTTCAAGAAATACTGGTGTCCTTCTTAATTATTTATTCCTTTAAAGCTTATGAATATAAAATGTCAGTGGAAGACAAAGTCTTTTCTTTAAGACAGCAGTCGTCTCTAGAAATGACTTAATTTTTCAATGTTTTGTTATGGAAATTTTTAAACATCAAAAGAAGAAAGACTAGTAACACATCTACCCATCACCTTGATCCAGCAATTATCAAGTATTTGTGGCATTCATTTTATCTATGCCTTCAATTTTTGTTGTTTAAAGTATTTTAAAGCAGAACTCAGGCTTCATACCTTTCGTCCTACATACTTCAGTGTACATCTCATAAAATTGGACATTTTCTTAGCTAACAACATCACACACCTTATAAGTTAATAGTTACCAGTTCATCTTTGTATTTCCCTGTCTCAAAACTATAGGGTTGATTTATTTGAGTTGGATTCGATTCTACTTTGCATTTGTTCTTATACAGTACATCCCTTATTTAATACAGCACAGGACTTTCACCCTCTCTTGGTTGCTTTTGGTAATTTTTTGTGCTATTGATTTGTTGAAGAAAATGAGTAGAATGGCCTAGTATTGTTTGATTTCTCATGATACTATTTCACTCGTCTCTCTATCCCCCATATTTCCACTTAAAGTGAGAATTATATGCGATGGCTTACTTAGATTCAGTTTCAACTTTATGTGGTAACATAACAGATGGGTCATAATGGCTGATCTTTGGATGCAGGTAGTGTCTGATCCCTCAATCTGGAAGTCCTCCTTCTGTCTTATGTTAACATTTTCAGACAGTTATCTACTTTGCCTCTACTAGAAATGACTCTCCATAGAACTTCCTATTTTAAAGTGTGAACATTCTTTTTATTTTTTCTATTTTGATATGGTTTAGTATATTGATATTTTGATTGCTCTTTTTAAAAATGAAACTTTAAAAACAACCTGTAGTACTAAAAAACAGGGAAAATCATTTATTCTACAATTCAGAAATGTATCATACACTAAAATTCAATTAGGTAAGTGGGACAACAGTTGAACTCTTTTTTTGTTGTTGTTTTTGTTTTTTGAGACAGGGTCTCACTATGTAGTTCAGGCTGGCTTGAGTGAATGCGTACTTAGTAGCCCAGACTGGCTTGGCTTCAATTGGTCCTCTTGCCTCAACCTCTTGAGTGCTGGGATTACAAGTGTGCACCATCACATGCAGCCCAATAATTCAACTCCCTTGATTAATTTATGGTTCATCTGTGCACTCCTAACCTAGCATTTCTCTGAGGTGTGCTCCAAATATCAGGATATTCCCAGCCAGCTCCAAAAATAAAAGGGCATCTAGAGTTCAGTAAATTTGAAAATTTATTACTGTATACTTCTTTCTGGGGAAAAGGCCATCAGAAGTTCTAAAATAAAGCAGTCATCATAATCTGTTATTTTTCAAACATATTAAACATATTTGACTGAAATCCTTTTTCTCTCCAGGTACCTTTTCATCTCAGATCATTCTTTAGGTGATGCTGATATAGGCCACACTGAGAAGTTTTGAAAGATTTAATATCCTTTAGTCTCCCTTTGTCTGCTTGTCTACTTGGTAGTGACCCTTGTCTAAGGAGATTACTTTTTCGTTGCCTCATTCTTTGCCCCAGTCAGAATAGAAAAGCTCTGATTTGGGGAGGAGAAGAAATCAAATCTTTTGGTTTTGGCATTGTCAAGGAGTGTCTTCCCTATGCAGTGTTTAGATGACAGATCTGTCCTGGCTAGGATGTTTTTTAACACCTTGGTAGTTTATAAATGTTAAATAGTCGAAATGTCAGGATGACTTTAGAAGGTTCATCAAAGTATGGTGTAAGTTGCAGCATTATAATTATCATTATTATTTATTACCTGGGTTTTGGAGACATGATCTCACTTTGTAGTGCAGGCTGGCCTTGAACTCACTGTGTAGCCCAGACTGGCCTCAAACTCACAGTAGTCCTCATACCTCAGCCTCCCAAATGCTGAGATTATACATGTACCAGTACACCTGTCTTATTTTGTTTTGTTTTGAGATGAGGTTTCCTGGGCTCAAGTGTTCCTCCTGCCCCAGCATTCTGAGTAGTTGGAACTGCTGATGCACACAACTGTGTCTGGCTATATCATTATTTTAATTATATACTGTGTAATGAGTTCTGTGTATTCCTTTTTAAAAATAGAAAGTGGCTGCTGTTTGTTTTGTGAACTTAAACGTTTGGCTGAAATATGAATAAAATAAATAAGGTTGCCTAGGTGGGTGTGGAATCCCAGCATTCAGGAGGCTGAAGCAGGAGGATCTCTGTGAGATCCAGGCCAGCCTAGGCTACATAGTGAGTTCAAGGCCAGCCTCCACTATATAGGGTGTCCCTGTCTCACAACAACAGCAAAAAAGATTGCCTAAATTCTGAAATATGGCTTATGGTGATTATTTTTCTTTCTTTAAACAGAAATGTACACTTTGCAGTCAGCCTGGTGCTACTATTGGATGTGAAATAAAAGCCTGTGTGAAGACCTACCATTACCACTGTGGAGTACAAGACAAAGCTAAATACATTGAAAATATGTCACGAGGAATTTACAAGTAAGAAGACAGTTGTCCATTTTCCTAGAATTGTCAATAAATAACTCCCCTTAAATAGATGACACTAGTTTAGATCATCTCTGTTCTTAAGTGTAGAGTACTGAGGATTTTATAGAAGGCGTGAGAACTGTGATTGACATTTCCTTCTTCCTAGTAGCCCTACATTAGCATTTGTTCACTCAGTATTATGCTTAGCCTGTGCCAGGCATTGTGCTAGGGCGTGGGCACACAGAGCTGACACAGACTGTGTTCTTATGAAGCGTACGGTCTATCAGGAGAGACTGTTAGTTAAATGGCCTAGCAAGGAAATACATCATTACAAACTACATATGCCCTGTAAAGATGTTACAAGGTGCTGTGAGAGCCTGTAAAAAGGAACAGCTAACCTAGTCTGTAGAGGAATGTTAAGAATTTTCTTAAGGAAATAGTGCTAGAACTGAAAGAGGAAGTGGAAAGGTGAACTACGTGGAGGTGTTCTAGGCAGAGAAAAGGGATGCGCAAGACCTTTGGGACAGAAACAAAGGGGACATGATGAAATGAGTTAGAAGTGTGAAGACAGAAACCAAGAGATACTCTTGGAAGGATGATGAAAATGTAGAATTTGAAGATGCTGGAGGTGTAGCTTAGTGGTGGAGCACTTCTCTATCATGGATAAGGCACTGAGTTTGACCCCCAGCACCACAAAAAAGAGTGTGTGGAGTTTTAGGATTGGATGACACTATCCTTTTCATGGTTCTTCCACTTACTGTGCTTCCTTGGGCTAGTATTACAATGTATATCTATAATGCTTTCATTTGTTTAATCAAGTGGAGTATAATTTGGTAAGGCTCTCTGAAATTTAATTGGCCTTCACAAGTGGTAAAGCATTCCCATATTCTCACATGTCTAGTATGCAGTAAGTCAGTAACTTCGGGGTCTACTCTATGTAAAAAACAATTTACACAGTCATCAGATCCTTTGGGTATCTGCATCAGATACTAGTGCTGTTATAAAATTTACCAGATTTTGTTTAATTGTAAAGGCACAAATATTTTTCAAAGGAGTTAGGTCAAGTTTTTAAGGAATAAATAATTCCAGTGTAAAATATTTGAAGAGGTCTAGCACAAACAGATGGAAATCTTGGCTCATTCTTTTTTTTTTTTTTTTGCGGCACCAGGGATTGAACTCACAACCTCGCGCCTGCCAGGGCAGGCGCTTAAGGCACTGAACCAAACTCCCGGCCCTCGTTTTTTGAGGCAGGGTTGCACTATGTAGCTCAGGCCGGCCTTGCGCTCGCATTGTAGCCCAAGCCGGCCTCGAACTCACAATGCTCTGCCTACCTCAGCCTCCCGAGTGCTGGGATTAAAGGCGTGCGCCACCACGCCCAGCTGCAATCTTGGCTCATTCTATAAAGCATGCATACCGTGATATCAAACCTGACCAAGATAAAAGAACAAAGTCTAGGCCAGTCTCTGTTTTATAAATACATATGCAAAAATTGAAATGACATACTGGCAAATCAAATCCAGCTCTGTGATCCAAGAATTTAAAGATATCCAAAACTAGTTAACGTGTTCTATTGTAGTTAATAAAGAAAAAACCTTCCCTGTGGATGGTAAAGAAATACTTTATAAAATTCAACATCAGTTTCTGAATCTTAAAATACCATAGTAAGTGTGCTCTTGGTAAACTAGGAAATTTTTTTCCAGCACCAGGGATTGAACCCAGGGGCTGTTGTGCTACATCCCCAGCCCTTTTTTTAAAAATTTATTTTGAGATAGAGTCTTTCTAAATTGCTCAAGCTAGATTTGAATTTATGATCCTCCTGCTTCGGCCTCTGGAATACTTGGGATTACAGGCATGTGCCACCATGCTTGGCAAGCTAGGAAACTGAGTGGGTGTTTAAGAGAAAACAGAAGTAGTTTATTTAATATTGAACTAAAGAAGCTTTGGTTTTTTTCTAGAAGTGAGCCTCAGAATCCCTGAGGATAGTTGGAGCCCTCTCTGGAAATGTCCATGCTTGGGCCTCCTTTATTAGATGAGCTACTAATGTAATTTGCAGTGTTCTTTTGGAAGGTTAAGCTGGGGCAACAAGAGAAGAAAGGGGTGGGTTTGGGGTATAGCTCAGTAGTAGAGACCTTGTCCAACGTTCAAGAGGCCCTGGGTTACATTCCCATCAATGAAAAAAAGAGAAAAACTGTACAATAAATAAAATGATCATTGACTTACTAACTGGTTAGAAAATGTAAAGGAGCCGGGCATGGTGACACACACCTGTAATCCCAGCACTTGGGAGGCTGAATCAGGAGGATTGTTGCAAGTTCGAAACCAGCTTGGGATCCAAAGTGAGCTCAAGGCCAGCCTGAACTGCATAGCGAGACCCTGTCTCAAAAAAGGCAAAAAAAAAGAAACGTAAAGGAAAAATGGTCATCCCCTCTCCCTGCCTGCACAGGTACATGCACACCCCACAAACAGTGAACGCTTACCTTTTAAAAAATGTACTCTATAAGACACAGATGAATGGTAAAATATATTATGTTTCTTAATACAATGATTCAGCATTGAAGGATACCTATTCTCACCAAATTGATGTATAAATTGAGCATAATTTTAATCAAATCCAAAATTTTTGACAGTTTAATCGAGAAGAGCAAACATGGTATAATTTTCTATTTGTAATGATTATGTGTGCCTTATAGAATAGGAAAAATAGCTTACACAAGATAGTTATTTCTTACATAAAGACACCCAGAGATAAAGGTCTAGATGTAGGACAGAGTTTGTCAGTATCATCAGTAATGCAGGTGACCCACCATCACTCTACTCACTCTTCCTTGGGATGCCCTTCCACATGTGTGTACTTTTTTGTATCCATAGGAAGAGCTTTAGAAACACATTCAACGAACTCAGCATTGTTACCTGTCGTTAGTTGTGTCAGGATGCCAGAGAAGAGGCAGTTTTCATACTCCCCATTAGACAATTCCATAGTGTATGAATATTTTCATGAACAGTCCATTACTAGCCATTATTTCAAAATAAGCCCATTTTAAACATCTGTGTGAAAATTGTGTTAAATTTCACCTCTATTTAGATACTATAGTTACCTTTTTTCATTTTGGAAAAACTGGAAAATCAGATAAAATTAAAAAGTTAGCCAAGCATGGTGTTGCATGCCTACACTTGCAGCACTTCAGAGGCCGAGGCAGGAAGATCAAGAGTTCAAGGCCAGTTTAGACTACAGAGTGAGACCCTGTCTCAAAACAAACCAACAAAAAGTGAGTGTCAATTTTAATTGTACAACCTTGGGCCGGGAATATACCTCAGTGGCACAGCGCCTGCCTGTCAAGCACAGGGCCCTGAGTTTGATTCCCAGTATCAAAAAAATAAAATAAGTCTACCTCCTAGAGATAGCAATTTTAAATCTTTTGGAATGTTTCTTCCAGACATTTGTATAAATGTATAAAAACCGAAAGGTTTTTTTTTTTTTATTTTAGTTTTGTTTGTTTGTTTGAGATGGGGTCGTGCTGTGAAGTTCAGGCTGGTCTTTTAGTCACTCTTATGTAGCCCAGCTGGGTGTGGTGGCACACGTCTGTAATCCCACTGCTCAGGAGGCTGAGACAGGAGGATCACTGAGTTTGAGGCCAGCCTGGGTTGTGTAGTGAGTTTAAGGCCAACCTGACCTACGTAGTGACACCCTGTCTAAAAACAACAACAACAAAAAAGAAAAAAAGAAAAAAACGGCCTCAAACTTATAGGAATCCTCTTGCCTCAGCCTCCTGAATGCTGGAATAACAGGTGTGAGCCACCACTCCTGGCAGAATTTTCTTATATATACTGTTTGTCTATCTTCTTATTTTAGTCATTTAGGTTGATTTTACTTTTTAAGTGTTTTTTAAAAATGTTTCAGTACCATCTCTGAATAAAAATAATCACACTAGGATCCATGATAATTTGAATTGCTCTCTTTTCTTTTTTTTTTTTTTTTTGGTACTGGGGTTTGAACTCACAACCTTGCACCTTCCAGGCAGCCGCTTACGCCACTGGGCTAAATCCCTGGCCTCTTTTTGTTTTTTTCCTACATCAGTGTCTTTCTTAGACTGGGTGTGGTGGTGCACACCATAGTCCCAGCACTCAGTAGGCTGAGGTAGGACGATCACAAGTTCAAGGCCATCCTGGACTACATAGCAAGTTTGAGGCCAACTTGGACAACATAGCGAGACCCTGTCTTTAAAAGGCAAAATAATAATAGAAATGTGTTTCTTAAATCTATTTTCAATGTGGCTGCAGATAAAGACCATTGAATTCAAATGAGAATTTATATGCAAATAATTTGGGGAGAGAGGAACCAACAAATAGGAAATATAAGGAGGAATATTTCTGAATGCATTGGTTTCCCTCTTCTAAATGTGACATTCCTTCCTTACCAGCCCTTTCTAGATCTTGACTTAATCATATTTGAAAAGGGACAAGAATATATAATGGGTTTTATTTTTCTACATCCTGATTTTTATCTTTACTGAATATAAAAATTGTTCAATATAAACTTCTAAAATGTCAATCTCCCACCATAAAATGTGAGTTCTGTTACAGATCTTGTTGGCTCAGGTGACACCTATGACCTTAGTGCCAAGACAAATGAAGTGCATGTAAGGAACCATGGGAGATATTTCGCAAGTGAAAATCCCATAGAAAGATTCAAATTTGTTCTGACAACAAAGGACATATCCTTTTAGATGAAACTTTTTTATTAAAAAGATTTCCAAATATACACAGAAATAGAGTAGTATAACAACTGTCCCTGTTCTGTTTACTTAGTTATTGCCACAGTTGTCTCATGTATCGTGTTTTTACCCCAAAAGTATGTTAAAGCCAAATCTCTTGTTATTTTGTCCCTGTGTATGTACTTCAGTATGCATCTCTTAGAAACATGGATATTTCTTTTCTGGGTGTTGTGGCACATGTCTGTAATCCTAGCCCTCTGGGAGCCTGAGGTAGGAGGATCACAAATTCAAACCCAGCCTGGGTGACTTAGCAATTTAGCAAAATAAAAAACAATTTTTAAAAGGGCCAGGGTTGTAGCTCATTGAAGGCCCAGGGTTCAATCCCTAGTAGCACCTTCCCCAAATAGGTATTTCTTACATAATCACTATCCCATTATCACATGTTATAATGTGAACAGTTATTTCTTTTTTGTTGTTGTTGTTGTTACAGATAGTAAAATCCAACAAAACATAACAGAACAAATCAATCAAAACAAAGAGTAGACTGGTACAGAACTTCAAAGAAAGAGACTATGAAAACAATAGCTACTGTAGTATATCTTGTTTTCAGAATAGTTGACCATTCCATCAGGTATAGTAAAATCAAACCAAAAACAAAACGCAATAAAACCAATAAAAACAGAATATGAAATAAAGCAAAAAAAATTAATCAGAATAAAGCAAAACAATAGAACTATTTTGGGCCTCAAAGACAAGACAGAAGAGAATCCCCCATATTTGCTACATTGTATTCTGTCATCTTCTCAAGAGATGCTCTGACTGCGGCCCCAGGCCTGCTTAAAATCAACCAAATAATACAATCATTTAGTTGCTTTGTGTAAACTTAGTTGCTATCAACTTAGCTGGTCCTCTGAACCAGCAGGTTGCTTGCGGGGGTGGGGGTAGGGAGGGGAGGAAATGTCCTTGATTCTTAGCTGGTGCGGTAGGCATACCAGAGGCACATGTTTCTCTTGGCATCCACGCCAGTCGCGCACTCACCAGGAAGGCAGGCTAGTTGTCTTCTGTATTTGCGTTTTCTTAAGTCTGTCTTAAAATGGAACCATCCCCTCCCCACTCCTGACATTCTCCTACTGGAAGCACCCCAGTAATTTGTCCTGTAAGTCTCATGTTCTAGACTTGCTGTGTGCTATTTTGTGATGCTCTTTATCCTGTATCTTTAACCCCTCACCCCCCTCCTTTTTTTTTGGTACTGGGAATTGAACTCATGACCTTGCGCTTGCCAGGCAGGTACTGTCTCGCTGAGCTATATCCCTGGCTCCTCTCCCCATATTTTGTGTAAGCTGTAAGTTGGTACAAATGTTTGATTTGATTCAGGTTATATTTTTGAGAAGATGCTTCATAGGTGACGCTGCAAAGGAATCTCTTAATATTTAAAATCATGAGTTTTTTTTTAAAGGTAGCTCCCAAGGTGGAACATTTATGATTTATTTTTTTGGTACCAGAAATCGAACTCAGGACCTTGTGATTGCTAGGCAGGTACTTGTGCCACTGAGCTATATCCCTGGCCCAAGGTGGAACATTTAAAAAGTACAAATTTTCCATGGCTCTTTGAAAGCTAATGAAAATGTTTTAAGTCAGTTGAAGTCAGTTGTTATTGTTGTACCCCCAACCCCATTCTTGCCTTTTATTCTACACAAATGTTACTCCTGGTTTACACCATCTTATTTGTGACATGTGAATTCCTTTAGTCTTCTGTCCACTGCTGACCACAAGAGGGCAGACAGTGAACATTTTCTAAGTGTTGTTCCATCATCCTATGTATAAATGACCTAACACTGAGTTCAAATCAGCCCACCTTTTTCTGATCATCCTAAACAACCTACATTATTATTTTTATTAAAAACAATGAATTTCAAAAACACTGCATACATGCCCAAATAAATTCAAACCCAGTTGTTGGAAAAACATGTTGCCAATGAATCACTCCAGGAATCACTTTCTAGTTTTAAAGGAGAAAGACTTCCTTTACAGTGAAGAAATCTAGCCGTCACCACCACCTTAACTGATTGATCAAGCTTAGGCTTACTAATAGTGGGGCTATTTGAACTCATATGCAAGTTGAACCTAAAGCTGACCAAGCCCTTAAGCCCTATTCTCAGTTTATAAAAAATATGAGGAGAGAAACAAAACAATACTAGAAAATCCACAGTGTGGCACAATTGGTAAGCTGTCTGACCTAGTCCCATCCAAAAAAGTCAATATCAAGAGACAAAAAGAAGTTGGAGGGACCAGTCTAGATCAAGAGAGACAGACCTGAATACAATTTGGGAAATGTGGGTGATTCATGAAGGAATGTATTCTAGAGAAGGCCAGAACACTAACGATGAAAGGGCATTGGAAAAGTTTGAGTAAAATTGTTTTACAGAATGTGAATAGCAAGTAGAAATATATACAGACTGTATTTCTTGAAATGTGATTGTGAATTATGTATATAAAGTGAATTTATAGAATTTTATTATTTCATCACACCAAAAATTGGTATTTTAAGTTGGCTAAGAACCTTGCTTTAATCTTACTGGGCAAAATGAGCAATTGCCTTTATTATAACTGCTGTCCTTAACTAGAGGTTTTAATCCAGATGAACTTTGGTAATCTCAGTAACAGTATGCTTTCCTATCTTTTTTTTTTTTTTGGCGGGGTGGGTGTACTGGGGATCGAACTCAGAACCTCGCGCTTGCCAGGCAGGCGCTTGTGCTGCCACACTAAATCCCCGGCTGCTTTCCTATCTTTTAGATACAAATGAAACTGTAATTAATTGTGGGGTGTTTTTAAATGTGAATGACGAAACCCGTATTTTATATGGGCAGCAGCCTCATCTGCTAATGATAACATAGATGTATTCTCATCAACAATGACAATAATGTCTTTCATCATTGTAGACTGTATTGTAAAAACCATAGTGGAAATGATGAGAGAGATGAAGAAGATGAGGAACGAGAGAGTAAAAGCCGAGGAAAAGTTGAAATTGATCAGCAACAAACTCAGCAGCAACTTAACGGAAACTAGGTATGAATGTTAATTATATGGGATCTGTTGTCAGGATATAATACCCACTGATAAATACATGATGAAGTAATGGTATACAGTAAAATTTTTTTTTGACCTTAATGTGTTTAGTTAAAAGCATGTTACCAGAGTGCTGAGGATTATATAGGCTTGTGTAGTTTTTTTTTTTAACTAGCCAGTTTTGTAACCGTAAAAACAAACTATCTACTTTATCAATAAATGTAGTTATGATGTCAAATCAATAAGGTATTCTCACTCCTCAGTAACATTATGTTGATTGTATTTCCCTCAAGCATCATATTTTACATTTTCTTATCATCTTTTAAACAGGTTCATGGGACAGAGTTAGAAAACTGGGAATGAATAAGACATCCATAACTACTATTCTTTTTCACTGTTTTCTAAAAGGGTTTGTAACTTTTTACTGCCCAACTCTTAGATCCTTCATTGAACTGCCTAAAAACATCTTGTTTGTTTTATGAGTCTTCTCTAGACGGCTGAGTTTGACATGTCAATATTACGTAGCTGTAGTGTGCAGTTTCTGGGAAGCAATTGAAACACTATTAACCCTGTGTATAGTGTCAACAGTTAAAGCAGACATTGAAATGAAGTAAGCTATATTTCTGAACTGAACAAAGTTCTACTGTTTAGAGTGTTTAGTGGATCATGCTCAAGGGAAACGTAAGCAAATTTTACTTTACAATGCAAACATGCCGCTGGTGGCAACACATGGTAATTTGTGGATTTTTTTTCGCACTCAAGTAATGGAGGCTAGAAATGAAGAGAACCTTCTTTTTATCTTAGCTTTGAAAGCACATGCTAAAAGTCTCTTCCAAGAAGTGTGCTGAAGCTTTTTATTTGGTTTCCTGTCAGAGTTGTTCTCACTGACCAGCATGGACTTGGGCAGCTGGCAATTATGAGCTGTGAGCTCCAGTGCTTATGCCAAAATTCTCATGACAATACACTTCTTCTCTTTCCATGTCATGCAAAGAGCTTCTGGCAAAATGATCGAATCCTTTCGAGTTTAAACCAACATTTGGCAACAGCAAATTAAACCTCTTGCAGATTTAAGGGGTTACCACCTGCTAAGAACTTTAGACACCACATCTGAAACCCGTTCCTCTCAAGTGCCCTGTTATGTGGAACACTTCACATATTGGCCCAAAGTGTGTAAGGAGGTCTCGTGTGCTGTAGAAGTAAAAAACAGTCTTTGCATAAAACAGTATTTATTTTTAATTTTGTGACCACTATTTTAGAAACTTATTTAATATTTTTAATGTTTTCCGTCATTGTTCGGTTATCTATTAAATAGGCTTTTGTGCCCTGCTTTTTTCCTGCTAGGGCTCGGCATTGTTTTATTGATCATCAGAATTGTTTCTTAAAGCCGAAGAACCCAGCTATTTAGAAAGGATTTTCACACTGGCATTTCTCGCTAGTGACATTTTCTTCCACTTACTGCTGAAGCACATTTACGTATTTCTTTATGGCAAAACCAAAAAGCTTTAGTTGTGGTCTGCCTAATACTACCATAGCACCTCAATACCAAGGATGCGGATTCTGATTTCTGAATTATTAACCTACCACAATAAAGCAAAGTTGGAAATAAAAAAACATGTTAACTTGACTGTACATTGAGATATTCTGCAGCTGATAGAACAGCATTTTTAAATGTAACAGGTGGAAAATTACACTGTGCTTAGTGACTGAATTTTTTAACTGCTAGTCCCTTAAGAACACATTGGTCGAGTGTGTATTCACACATTTACTTCAATCAAGGGACTAAATGCTTGCTTTATTTTAACCATCTTTATTGTTGTTTTTAGAAGGAAACTATCTTCAGTAGTGGATTGCCCTCTATGTTTTCTCTTTTTGCTTTTAATATGCCATCATGTGTATGTGATTAATTTTCAGAATTCATGACTTGAAGTGCAAGGACAGATCTAAATGTTTGTTTACCAAGCTATGTGACTTTTTCCAAAGGATCTGTACTTTATTTCTTTACAACAGCTTGAAAACCATTTTTTCTTAAATCTTTAAAACACTGTGTCTAGGTCATTCTTACATTGTGTGCCATAGAACTTACCCATGGAGAAACAGAACTTCTTCATTTTTGGACAACTACTGTAATGAATTTTTTTTTGGAAAAATGGAAGGTGCCAGGGGTAATCATGGCCAGTCAATTATATAACGGACTTCAAATACTACAGTGTCAGTTGATGAATTTGTTGTGTAGTAAAATACGTGACTTTGTATAGGTTTCTTCAGCTCTTTCCCTGCCACTAGCAACCAGAATAGCACTTTACCTTTTGGTTGGCTAGATGAGTGGCTGACTACCTGTTTTTTTCACTGTGGTGTGATTGGCTGAATAATCTTTCATTAATTGAAATATAAATTGAAGTCACATGAAAAATCATCTTTGGTTGTAAGCCTACAATATTTTAATTATCCATTTTTCATCACATGCTGAGTAAAAGTGCCTTACAATGTAAAAATTGTACAGTACTTATGTTCCCAAGTAGCATCATCATCTTCTGGGTAGTAATTACATTGTGGTATTAATATTTAGATAAATGGACCTCAGCAGTGTATTTACTGTACATCTCTTAAGTCCTTAACTGTAGTTTTAATAAGCATGACATTATTTGATAAGTATATGACATTTACATCATTTCCAAAAAATACTGCCATTACTGTCTTTTATGCATATTTTAGCCTAAAATTTTGAAGTGTCTTTTCTTTCTTTCCTTTGTTTTTTCCTTTTTGTTTTGTTGTTGTTGTTGTTGTTGTTGTTATTGATATTAAACAGTGTAATCTTTGCAAGCATATATTGAAGATTATTCTGGAGCATTTATTGCCTTACCAGAAATGTTAGTAAGAAATGTTCTTTAGAGTAGAAAGATAGACTTGAGTTTCTATACTTTAATAAGAACTCTTTGTTCCTGGGGGGAGGGGAGGGGGGGATTTTTACATTCATCTCAATTTATTAAAAACCCACAACTGAAATGAATTTTATTTCAAGGATCAGCAATTTTAGAATTAAAGATAGTACTTGCTCAGAATGACATGCTACTCAAGATGTTAAGAGAATAACAAGATCTGTTGATCTACTATTGAATCAGAATCTATGTACTTGAACAAATGCGTGAATCTCAAATATCTCAAAGCAAAGGAAAAAGTGTTCTAGAGTGTTGTTGCTTTTTTAAAAAGTACTGAGGTTAGACCAAGGTATAGTTTGTTTTAACAGACATTTAGATTAATTGTAAAGATAAGGAATGCGTCATGGGTCAAAAATCAAACATTCCTCTCATGTTATGTATATTTTGTTCTTGTTATATTGGCTTTATTTTCAAAATTGTAGTTTGTAGTATTAGTTTCCTTTCATTGGTATTCTTGCGTATACTATTCATTCAATAAATGAGTTATGACTTTCATATTTGTATGTCTTTTTTGTGAAAATGTATAATGAAATTTATTTGACTAAAACATTAGTATTATATTCCTTTTAGTCTTGCTTTATTCCAAGGTGAAAATGCCTAGTTTGTTTAAGAATTTGTGGAAATAAACAAGTATGGGAGAGAAAAAACTGAGTGTGAATTCAGTTCAAAGTTTCACAATATTAAACTTTTTATTATGGCAGTAAATGGCAGTCTTTTACATATAGTAGAATTGCATTACATCTTGGTTTTTCCAGTACATGGTTCAGATACCTACAGCTTATCAGGAATTCTGGAACCTAGTTAGAAAGTGATTTTGAAAATCAACACACCAAAACTCCTTGTGCAGTTTATCTGATAGAAAAAAGAATTGAAGGATTAATATGCCATAAAGGGATTCCATTTCATACACATAGTATTTACTCCCACTACATGGACAGTTTACTGCTGGTACAGTTTTCCTATATCAAAGTTTAGCATATCCAGGGTAAAAACCAAAATTCAGTTAGTGAGCTGGGCATGGTAACACACGCCTATAATCTCAACACTCAGGGAAGCTGAGGCAGTAGGATTGCAAGTTTAACCTCAGCCCAGAATATGGACACTGGATTTAGATCTGTCTTTGAGTTTCTGTAAAGTGATTTGTACAGAACTGAGTATAGACTACTTAGTGATAGTGATAAAGTGAGACCCTCAGAATAAAAATACAAAAAGAAGGGCTGGGAATGGAACTCAGTACAAAGGCCCTGAAGTCAAGCCCTAGTACTACAAAAGAAGCTTTAATTAGTGGAATACATTCATTCTATACACAATTCCTAATCCACATTCTTCCTTAGAGGGAAAGAGAATATCAAGTAACAGGTTCTGATCCATGTAGGAACATAGGATGGTGTGCTTTTACCACAAATTCTATTGAGTAGTGCCTAGTACATGCATGCATGTGTGTATTTAAAATTCATTACTAAGTTTCATTTGAATTGCCCCAATAAAAATATGGAGATGGGGAATTAATGTGGTTTTCTTCAGCTAATCAAAACTATGACAGTTGAGTGCTGGGCATGATAATACATACCTGTAATCTCAGCATTTGGGAGGCTGAGGCAGGAGGATCACTGCAAGTTCAAGGCCAGCTTGAGCTATATAGTGAGTTCAAGGCTGGCCTGAATTATAGAGCAATATCCTGTCTCAAAAATAAATAAATAAATAAATAAACAAACCATGACAGTTGGTTTATTCTTCTTCCAACTATAGTCCCTAGCAATTACTGAGGTCATTACAA